>OMKN01080280.1:6181-16267 GCA_900302345.1 Melanonus zugmayeri
AAGGACCAAGCCTCAGTTTTAACCCTTTCGAGACACGTTATAATTTCAGGTATTTTGCCGGGTGAAGTCTTGAGTCCTGTGTCGTATAGTCGGCTCCTTCTACTGCGGTAGATGTGTGCATTTCTGTGGATTACGTCCTTCAACTAAACATCCATTATGGAAAACCTTTGAAGGCATTTCTGCTCATCACCACAACAGAAACACAACAGAGACAGAGAGAGTGTGAGGGGGGCGGGGGAGAGGTTTTTCAGATGAATTATATTGGGATTAATCATGTTTTCTACCACATGAAAGAACGTGTTTTATACCCACCCAGTCCACCAACATGTGATGATGATAATCAATGAATCAATCAACCAACCAATCTTCATTTGTAAAGCACATTTCAGACATAAATGCAACACAATGCGCTTCACAACAAAATGGAATGAAATGATAGCACACATACGTGCACTCGTATGCCTGAGGCATCGCAAACGGCATCAGGTTCAACGTGCCTGGCAGCCTGTGTGCATGCGTGTGTGTGTAATTCTATGTGTGTGTGTGTGTGTGTGTGTTTGCACTTGTGTGAGTGCATGCGCTCACGTGTCTGTGTGTGTGTCTTCCTGACTACCATCATACAGTATTGAGTATTACTTCCTCTCCCCTGCTCCCCTGTGAGCGAGCAGCAAACACAGATTTATTAAATTACCATTTGTTGAAACGATAACAATCGATGAAAAAAGAAAAGAAAAAAGAAATAAAACAGTGATTAGAAAACCTTTAATAACAGCATCATATTCATATTTTAGTATAATACAAAATGTACATAATACTTAACTCAAACTGAACTGACTGTGGGTGTAGCATTCGACAGCTCAAACATTGACTTTACATCACATATTATTCACATCTAACGCATTCTAACGGCCTTTATTAACAATGGTGCCCAGGCAGGTGCTCATGCTCTGGGTTCCACGTGGAGCGGGCGAAGCACTCTGCGGCCGCCTTGTCACACTCACAGATGAACTTCTCACACTTGTTGTTCCTACCTATGGGCCATACACACAGAAAGAGAGAGACAGACAGAGAGACAGAGAGGCAACAGGTCACATAAACTACTAATAATAACAATGTGTGTGTGTGTGTGTGTGTGTGTACTGACTGGTGCAGGTGATCTCCTTGTGGTGGCAGGTGTAGTAGTAGTGTTCGGTGTACGGGTTGTCGAAGATGGGCCAGCAGTCATCATGCTGCATGGAATCACTGTAGCACTGGTCATGTACCTGGCAACACCTACACACCACCACACACAATGCACTTCAGGGGCCTCATGTATAAAACTTTGCGTAGGATTCACGTAGAAATGTTGCGTAAGCACGAAACAGGACGTGCGTACGCACAGAAATATTCTGACGTATAAAACTGCACACGCATGGGTCCGTCTTTGCGTAGGGTTGTGCACATTCTGCGGTCAAGTTAGTTTTTTATACATCCCAAAGTGTGCGTAGAAGGTGGCGTACGCATTATTTTGTGCGTAAGCAATCTTTATACACTGTATATGAGGCCCCAGAACAGTATTCTCACATGTAACACATGTTACACTAAATGTAAGTTACATTTACATTAAGTGGAAATGTCTCCCTTGTATTGTTGTCTGCTCTCAGTGATTCTGATGTTTACTGATGTTAAACACATTTCTTGTTCCTGTGTTTCACTTGTTCAGTACTTTGCATTACTGTTTTGCACGAAAAGCACTCTATAAATAAAGTTTGATTTGATTTAGTCGTTTATCCAAAGCGACTTAAAAACCACTTGAAAACAATGCTAATGAAATAACATCACACATAACACAATGCAGTGACAGTCACTCAGACACTCACTAGTAAATAGTAACGTGTTTGGTTGTCATGGGGACAATAGATCTATGATGATATTGTGGGCATGAGTGCATGCGGGCATGTGTATATGTGTGTGCGTGTGTGTGCGTGTGTGTGCGTGTGTGTGCATGCCTGGCAGCCTGCGTGCGTGCATGTGTGTGTGTGTATGTGTGTGTGTGTGTGTAAATCTGTGTGAGTGTGAGTGTGTCTGTCACTACGTGTGTGTGTGAGTGTGACTGTGTGTGTTTGCACTTGTGTGAGTGCGTGCGCTCGTGCGTCTGTGTGTGTGTGTGTGTGTGTCGGACCTGTCCAGGTCGTCTACCGGGGTCCCAGACCCCCCCAGGCCGCAGTAGCACCCGTAGTCGGCGTAGTCAAACAACGGCCAGCTGTCGGGTATCACACATAATATCATGTTCCAGAACTGGCTCAGAGATCTCTGGTTCACCCCATGGCCTGCATACACACATGGAGATATACATGATATATATACATATACACACACATGGAGATATACATGATATATACATATATACACACACATGGAGATATACATGATATATACATATATACACACACATGGAGATATACATGATATATACATATATACACACACATGGAGATATACATGATATATATACATATACACACACAGAGATACACATTAACATTTATACACAGATTTACACACACAGATATACTTTATAGATACACACACATACAGACATGCATATACATATATACACACACACGCACGCACACACAGATAAACACATACACACACACACACCTTGTGATTGTCAGTGATTGTCAAGCCTATTGTGTACACATACCTACAGATGTGTGTGTGATCAGTCAACATGCGGGTGGACCGACTGGTTAGTGAGTCGGTGTGGTGTCACCCGCCAGACCGTTAGTGAGTCAACTCTCGAATGTCTGCCTTCATCAATGACCAACAGGCTCTTTTACTTTGGACTCATGTGTATCTATATATCAACACTTGCAAGTGGAATGTCGATGGATAACTTTTACTTTAAAGTGTATTTTATATGAAACACTATTACACTTAAACGTGGAATTAATTGTGTGGAATGAATGTAATCGTATTACTATCTGTCTGGTGTGACACCCGCCTTTCCTGTCTGGGATTAATAAAGTACACCTTAAATGTTGATGCATAACTTCTGTTCTCCGGGAACCACTAACCAACATCAAATATGACCTAACTGTATAACACGGTTTATTTTAAATATATATACTTTTTTGGTGAGAGATTACAGCCATTTGTACTGAAAAGAATGAGACTGAATTTACTCTTCAACAGAAGAGATTTTTCATTGGAATATTAGTCATGTTTAAAGGAAGATCTTAAAGCAAGCCGCTGTGTGATTCATTAGGTGCATCAGTCCACCCGCAGACATTACGGGTCCATCGGTTACGCTAAAAGCGATTGGTTAGACACCTCGTCTTCACAAAGTTTAGAGACCTTCCTTCAACCGCCTCATAAGGCTCAAACTGAAACTATCGGCTTCTTGCTTTTAGATTTTAATGTTATCTTTTGCCGAAGAATGAAAGACAAAAGTTAACCGTGAACGTGTTTTTGCTAAAACATACTGTATATGGTATTTTCTTGTGTATCTCAGAGTACAACTGACCCCACCCAAAAACACTTGCACCAAACGAAATTAAATGATAACACTTTAAAATAAGGGTACATTAATGAACCATTAATTAACATTAGTTAATAAAATAATAAGCATTATTATATAGCATTAGCATAGAAGTTAGGATTAGGGCTAGTGGGTAACCCTAACCCTATTAAATACTGTAATGTATAAATTAATACCTTAGTTAACATGAACAGCATTACCTTAGTTAACATGAACACCATTAGTAAATGATTACTAGACCATTAGTTAACTGTACATGAATTAACGTTAGTTAATGCAGTAATACGCATTAACTAACGTTAATTAATATACCCTTATTGTAAAGTGTGACCAACAAAGGTAAACAACTAAATATATACAAACATATATAAATACACACTCTAATAAAATAACCCAGCCACCTGACCTGACTCACCGTAGGCAAGGCCCGCGGCCAGGAGGACGAGCTGAGGGGGCTTCATGGTAGGAGAAAGAGGAGAGGATTGAGGGGAGACCATGGTCCCAGGCCTTTATAGGCTGCGGAGAGACCTTGAAACATACACAGAAAAAATACGGTGCATGGGAGTGTAGCATATGTGCATGGTGTGTGTGTACACACTATACATACACACACACACTTGTATAGTGTCTTAGTGTGTTTGTCTTAGTGTGTTGCTGTGACCATGACTGGATGCCTGGCCTCACCACCTGACGGCTACCAGCTTGCACACCAGCCAGCACCTCATCACCACAGTGTGTCTGTACAGTGTGTACAGACACACTGTACAGACACAGTGTGTCTGGAGGCGTGAATAATTAACCAGAGAATATACATTAACAACTCGATGGAGTCCTCACTCGCCAGGAGGTAAATACAGCACGAGAGTCACAAAATAGACACCAAAACACACACAGACACAAACACAGACACACGTTTAGTTTGATGGTAGACCCTGTGACCTTTTAGAGTTGGACGTCCAGTCCAAACATAAAGCTCAACACGTACACCGATGTCTGTTACTGGAATATGCGTGACGGTTTTCAACATGTGTATAAGCACATGGAAAATCCCACGCTCGAAGGGCCATGGCTATTCCAAGCATGTAAACGATTTATTATATTACTCAATCACGTCGTATCTGTATAAGGAGGCAAACACGTTCTACTTGAACACACCCATCGTATAATCAGTCTGTACTTTACCTGATGTCCCAGCGCTGAGCGATTAGCTACATCATATAGACAGTATTCCCCTTGCGGCCATTCTGGTTTGCTGGGTAGGGAAACCTTCTAGAATCTTTGGGGAAACCATGACAACTCAACGCATTATTGTTGTAGTTCTGCATTCAATTTCCTCACCCAGGTCGCATTTAGAATGCATTTCCATTCCGGGTTGCCATGGTTTCCCCAAAGATTCCTAGACACCTGGGGCCATATTACAGAAACTTCCTATCTTAAGTCTTAAGTTAAGACAGGAAATGTAAGTTAGATAGGATTTTTCACAATTTCGTATTACAGAAGCAAATCCTATCTTATGTCAGGTTAGGAAATCCTAAATACTCAATCCAACATCGGTAATCAACTTTTATGTCTGTTACCTAGCAACTTACCATTGGTTTTTACTGTTGGTTTTTACTCTCCCGACTGTAACAACATCGCACCGCATCGCACGGATACATATATCTATGTATATATCTAAGTATATAGTAGTATATATATAGTATGTATGTAGTATGTAGTATATGTCTAAGTATCTATCTTCTGCACCACGACACACCGCGTATCTATCAGCATATCTATTAATACGCTGATTATCTATGAATCAGTGTTTTGTTGTCAAAACGTAGCACATAAAGTACGCCTATTTACATTTTGTTAATTTTCGAAAAGCAACAATAAATAAGCGAACACTATGTGCAAAACAGTTAGGATAGCCTAATGGTTATCTTAAAGTTAGGAGAGTTTTTTTAAGATTTGGGGAAGTTTACAGAAGATGCTTCTGTAATACACTTTTCCTATCTTAAATTAGGATAGCAACATTGACTTAGGAACTGTTCATCTGTAATGACTATTTTCCTAAATCAGGTCCTCACTCTAATCACCATGGTTACCAAACAGTTAAGATAGACGTTTCTGTAATACGGGCCCTGGTTTCCACAAGACGGCCACCAGGTGAACAAGGTGTATAATTAGATGGTCGTTAATTACGGCACTGTAACGTCACTGCATTCCAGACTGCATGGGAGCTGTGATCGGAAGAAAAGTGGCGACGGCACACATAGACGAGCTACAACATAACAAATATTTATGTTATGTTGGCTGGCGTCCAGTTTCTTAAGAGAAGAACACCGGCTGACGTATGCTACAGCTTCAGACGTGACTAAATGTTCTTAAGAGGAGAGGAGAGAACATGTAGATCTACACGGGCTCCCCTGGTGTGTTGCAGTGACGAAAAGTAGGCCTAGAAGAACAAATGAGATTTTTTTATTTTTTTATTTTTTAAATGTAAAGACACGATTTCTTAGGTTTTAAGAGTGGATTCATGTATGTGTGCCTACATGCACACACAGACTGACATATGCACAATGTCTGTGTGACAACACAGCTCAAACACACATGGTCTGATGCTGTCCACCCATAGGTTACTCACTATAAACCACTTTCCTTTGTTTCTTTCAGGTCGAGTCTCACAATGAACCCTTTCCACCACCAGCTTGTTTAATTTCCTCGTGAAAGAGAATGGATTTTGTTCACATCACCCGGTGGGAACGTTCTAGATTAAAAGTACTTTTTAAAGGATTTGATAATAAACTACACAGTAGCAGTGAGAATGGCAGTACTCCTTTGCAAATGCTGATTGTTTTGTTAGATTATTATTTTTACACCAACTACAATGTAGATACTACATACACTTTAAAGTAAAGCAGGTCTACAATTCCCTCTCGTTCTTGAAACCGAAATAACATGAAGGAATGTTACATAATGGATCAAAATCACAAATCCAAATCAGATGCCCTTGAGTAAATAAGTTTGCAACACAAAGAATATGTGCAACATGCACAAAGAATATAATATGACAACAAAGGACGTTGATGTCGAGGCAAAAAAATATCATTAGAAGAAAACATGAAAATATTTTTTTGTCACGGTAAATGGCTTTTCATTCATACCACGTCTGACCAGGAGAGGTCGACAGTGAGAAGGGTTTAATAAATAAAGGGAATCTCTTTTCCCCTAGACAAGCGCAGGGTGTGTACTTCGACCTGAAGACAAAAGAGTCAGTAAATCCAAATAAATGATCTTGTCGTTAAACTACCGTTGACAGAACAATAATTAATCTAAATGATCTGGTTCAAGGTGATTATAAACACGTATTCTTTGAATGTGTTTTCTTTATAAGTGTATGTGTTTTTGGATAGGAATTTTAGGGATATATCTATATTATGGGTTGACTGCATTGCCATAGTCATCATTTTGATTGATAATACAACTGCACAACCCTCTCTGGACCAAACTGTTTGTTCAGCATATTTTCAGTAATGATTTAGTGTAATAGATATACAGGGATAAAGACAAGTCAATATATAAAGCCTTTGTCACAATAAAAGTCTGCAAGGCCTTCTCATGCCCACATTCAAGAAAAATGTTTTGTCCACTAAATCTAAGACAAGGAACAATAAACCCATCTTTTGAATTATAGATAATACATACACAGTCTGAAGACCATTATTGTTAATGTTGTGAATTGATTGAATCTCATGTTAATATTGTTTACTGATAAAAATACAAATATTTGGAAACAAGGCAAAGAAACAAATGGGTCTTCGGTAAATATTTAATGAAACATTTCTTAATCGCTAGATTCAGTTTGTTAAGATCGCATTAGGACCAACCTTGAAGATCATGAAATCAACATCGTAAATAAACTAAGAATTTTAACAAAACAAATTTCTTTAAGTTAAAAGTAAGACTTGATGAATCATAATCAGATATTCAGTTCAAAGCAAAAGGAGATCATAATGGACACGTATTAAATACCATAACAACATTAAAATAAACAATTCTGTTATTTTACATCCAAATCTTGGATAAAGGTAACGTTGTCTACAGCTAAACATAAATGTGTATTTAATCCAGACTTCCAGTGAAATGTAGACAGACCTCCAGCAGTAAGAGACAATACATTAATTTTGTTTTACTATTATTTCCAGTCAGGGCCGTCTGTGAGGCCTCAGTGCAAACATTATTTTGTGTAATTTTGCGCAACCTTTGTCATCTTGAAACTGATTGATTGATTGAAATGCACACACACACACACACACACACACACACACAACAGACAGTAAAACAACAATGAACACATGATTCTATAACTGCTCCATGACAGCTCCAGTCTGTCACAGCCACTGTGATACGGTGGTCCCAGGGCCCCAGTAATGGCCCTCATAGAGCCTGGTTACTCGTTAATCTATCCATTTGTGACATCACAAGTGGGAGTGTCCACTCAGATGTATGATGGACAGATCAACTCCAGCCTAGGGTTTTGCGTTGATACAGTCCAATCAACACCTTCCAGCCAGCCGGTTGGAACACTTGCACATTGTGATGTCACAATGTGCGATTTTGAAATGGCTCATCAACATGACACCAGGATCGGAAAATAGGGCCCCTTTAATATTTTCGGTATTTATATTTATTTATTTTTAGTCTACCATGAATCTGCACTTGTTCCTTCAACAGCACACACTGCATTGTCCTTCTTACTCTGTGTTCCATCAAAATATATGTGAATAAAGATTGGTCGGCGCTTGGACGTCAAGGGTCCATGAACACCAACTAGCACAGGAAAAGTATTTATCTTCTTTATCTATTGTTTTCACGGAACAGTGCCACTCAAAAGGCACCTTCCTCATCGCACAGGAAATACACAAACCAAGCCAAATCATAAAGTGTAGAGTTCAGTCAAAAACCACAGTGGAACCTGAGGCCATTCTTGAGGTCTATTCATAGTGACAAAACATAAATGAGAATCAATTAACTGCAGAATATATTTAAGTGCAATATTGAGTTAGTTCTTTCTTTTTGGTATACCAGGGGCTCTGTGTACACTGATTTCCACTCAACTTACCCTTGCCAAGAAACTACTGCTTATTGCTCGCAAGTGTATTTTAATTAAATGGATAAAAGAACTTCCGCCTACAATCAATCAATGGTACCATGACAAGATTCTTCCCCTAGGAAAATGTAGTGCCAAGCTGAGGGAAGTCAACATATATTGTATATCATAATATGAGATATTTTGAGGGGGGCAGACTTAACACGGTATAATAGGTGTTAACATCCATCTTCACCCCCCTCTTTTTTAGTTTTTCTTCCTCTCCTGTAAACTATAAAAGAAAATGCTGTTGATATGTCACTTTAATATTCCCTCATACACCTGCAAATCATTATTATTACTCTTTCATGGGGTTGAAGGATATACAACTGCTGAAGTACTCAATCTACTTTCGATTGTATACAATTGTTTTACTTTTTACAGTAATTTTGGACATGAGCTAAATAACGCCGGCCACGCCAATTGCACTCAGAGTTATACATTCTTCAACCCACGCCAATAAATTAAATGAGGAATTTCTCCTTCAGTCAGGACTTGTCTGTGGACTGCAGTATCTTCCGTGCCAACACAGAACATAAATAGTGAATAACACACTTGATATGAAGTAATACAGATTAAAACACTCCAAGTATGGAAGTATGACTTTTTTTTTTCAGTCAAGCACAACAAGTCAAGGCAAATGTATTCGGCGTTTAGCATAACGTCTAACAGCGCGAAGGCTCAGTGTGCGCTAGTTCAGCAAACCACTTCCTCAGTGTCGAGAGGAAACGCAAAGGCCGCGGCGTGACCGTTTGCTCTGCGAGTCGTATTCACCATCACACAGATGGAAACCCACCGTGACGAATGTGACATTGCTTTCTTAACATTGTTGTTTTGATATTATTACACGTCTGTCTGCCCTCCTCTCTCCTCTGGGGTCCATCTCACGGTTTCTTTCTTGGGTGATTTTTCGGTTCCTTGCCCTTTTGGGGGGTTTAGAGATGCCCTTTGAGAGAAAGGGCTTCATACACAACACTTATATTTTGTGACTTTTTCTCCTTTCAGTATGAACACACTCTGTTGTTCTCATACCGCCTCAAAATATTAAAAAACTAAACGTAGTACTTAGTATACGTAACCAAGCAAGTGGAAAATAGAGAAAAAACACATATCCATAGCAACACAGTGCAGTGAAAAAAAATTAACTCTCCAAACATGTTTGTATGCAATATCTCATTGTCAGTCTCTCCATGAGATTCAACTGTTTACTTGTCAATCAATAGTTGATTGTTGTAGTGAATTTAATCATTTCTAATTATCCAAGTATGACCTGGGATAACCTCAGAGAGAAGGATTTGAACCCACACCTGTGTCGGTTCTCAGGAAGAAAAAAATACTCCACTTTGAATTCATGGACAGACTTCACAGACTTGGATTGCATGTCCCTTCCCTAGGGGCTGTACACAGACTAATGAACTAGTTCACAGGC
>OMKN01080282.1:6246-18226 GCA_900302345.1 Melanonus zugmayeri
ATGCATGTAAAAAGCCTATATCCGTAACTGGACATGATTAAGGCGGGATATCTACCATTCGGAGTGACCTCACATCTAATTGACCAATGGCGCTAATCATAAGCCTGACCAATCACAAACATCAGCCTACTTGTCCTGGTCCCACACCCTTTATATTTACAATGAAATGGCTTAATAGACCCTTTTCACAGAGGCATTGTAGTAGGATAAACACAGGTGTCACTCATAACACTAACTAGTAGGTAGGTAGTAGGTAGTACTAGTGAATAAGTCTACTACCCTAGTGCCCTAGTACATAAAAGGAGCAGACCCATAATTAGTGATATGAGTGACACCTGTGACAAATTGTCAGAACCGCTTTGTCCATGCTGTTAATAGGCGCCCGCTTCATGCATGTGCTTGTAACAATGATATGTAATGAAATTATATTTTAAAAGAAAGTCAGGGACAATATAGAATGCTGAATAAAACCACTATGACACTCGCTTGCCCAGCAGTTGGCCCTGGTAGATGTCAATCACTGCTCATACCATACAGTATTACTGCCAAATATAGCACTCTTTAAACAGCATTTTATCATAGTACATAACATTTTGTCTTTATCAAACTTTTATGGATGACTAATAACAACATCAATTTTGAATTTCTGAACACATTTCCCCAGTTGGATTTGGGTGACCAAGGACTTTAATGTTGATAGGCCTTTACTTGATAGGCCTACATTCTCGGTGAATGATAATAGGCCTAAACAAACTAGTATATGTTTTTACCTTTGGAGTTTGGATAGTTTTCACCTTTAGATTCTGAATCCTAACCCCATACACATTTGGGCATCTGTCCATTACACTTAATTTAAATACTACATATGTAAAAAACATCACATTTTCAAAATAAATTATTATTTCACACCCCTCCAAATTATTATCACGTCTATAATGCATGACATTCTAACTTTCAAGGGGCACTATACACAAGAAGACGGCAGTGTAACGATAATCTCACCTTTTTGGTTGCTGTCTCCATCGATATGGAGCACTCTGAGTCTGTAGATTGTGTGTGCTTGAGTACACCCTTGGGTACAAACTCACGGGGAGCCGATGAAGACGGACTTTGACGAGACTTAAAAGGGTATAAATACAACAGGCCATTGTCCTCTGCCAAATCTTTCTCAACTGAGGCAGGGTCGTTTGCCAAGCCGGAGGAAGATAAGGGTTCATCTATAGTATAACATAAAGACATACAGTATATATATATTGTGTGTTTTCTATTTTATTTGGTTGATATTTAGTTTTTCTATGGGCTCGGCTCTGCTCATCTACCTTGTAAGGCCTCTTTTCCGTCTCTTTCTCGACCTTCCTCTGCCTTTCCTACGTCTCCTGTCGTCTCCAACAACCGACGGTGCACCCGCTTCCTGTTCCGATGGATTTGGCTCTTCAGGATCATGTTGTCCACAACTCCTGCATTCTGAAAGTAGAAGCAATCAGGAAAAATCAGGCATACCATATTGAGATACAATGCAGAGAAACAAAAGTACTCCTTTTATGTTTGGGTTATTTTAATAGTTATACAACAGTGATTCATTTTCTTTAACCACCATCATGATCATCAGTCAAACACATTTGAGCAATATCATACTTTAATAAAATGTAAGTCAACCTGGTCTCTTTCCTCTGGTGTTCGTCCTTGCTCTTCAGACGCAACACCCGATTGGCTGTGTTGTTCCATTGGTTCTGCTCTGGGGCCGTGGTCTGTAACCATTGTTACTAAAGAGCCGTCCGGTTCCGAAGTGTCCATGGTTTCGGACACCGGAAGGTCAGCAAGAGACGTTGCCTTGGCGGCTACACCTGGATTCCCCTGATGGTCCGCGCTTCCCGATGATTGGTTATCCTCTTGAAATCCGGCCAACGCGGGAATGTTTGATTGGCCTGCGTGCTGTTCTGTTGGTCTCTGAGCGGTTGAGACGTCTGACAGTGCAGGGCTTAGGAAGTTGGCCCAGGATTGACCTGTTTGGATCTCCTCCAGTAGACTGAAGGATCCCAGGCCTATGTCAAAGTCGTTGCTAGATCTGCCAGAAAAGCATTTGACAGTATTCATTTACCCTATGACACAATAATTGCCTCTAATGCATCAATACACCCTCCGGTAAAACTTGTACTAACAGGTGTAAGCGTGTTCTTGTTCACTAGATTGTCTATTCAGAACAGTTGTGAGTGACAGGGGTGTGTTGATTTATTACACAAAGGGAGAGACTGAGAAACAGAGAGAGAGAGAGAGAGATAGTATCACTCCAACTCTCATCAATGCTATAAAACATCTAGGAAATAGCTCACATACCTCCATCACATTCCTCTGATGGTCTCATACGTCATAGCTCTTGACAAGAGCTATGAGACAATCTTAGCCATCTGAAAGCGCAATATCTGATATTTTGCCTGTGTTCTATACCTACACATTTGTACAGGTGTAATAGTCATAGTGATGTTGTTTAACCCAAGCTCTTGTAGGCTAACTCATTGGGTGAATGGCAAGCTACATACTATACTATAGTACATAGTTTACTAACCATGTCTTTTCTGGCCTTAGCCAAGATGAAGGTGCGTGTGAGTTAACCTGTATTGGTACAGTTTTCATGCAAGTTTTATTTTGGATTACCTTATCTCAACGGCGCTGTCCTCTAAGTGCAGAAGTGCAGAAGCAGTGCAGGGTTTGCTTGCTTCCAGAGTCTTGCTGCTCGCATCCTCTGTGGTCAGATGCTCATTTTGAGTTGAAATCTATTCAGAACAGAAACAAGTGAATCTCCCATTACATGTCTCCACACAACACACCTAACTTCAATTCGAGATCACTTGAATCCACTCACTTTGCCTTCTTCCTCCACCTTTACCTCTTCCTTCTCTACCTCTTCTTTTCTTTTCTTCAAACTCCCACCCCTCTCCTTAAATTTCTCCTTGATCTTCTGTGTCCATCTTTTGGTTTTACTCTGCGCTGCTCTGTTCCTTTTCAGTGGTGCCGAAGTGCTGTTGGGCATCTTTGACCCAATCCCCACATCTTGGCTTCGTGCCAGGGGTCCTGAGTCTTCATTTCCTTGTCCTGTGCTCGGACCCTTCAACGACCATGCGTAGACCTGAGGGGAGAAGCCCTTGACTGGGGAGGGAGAACTGTCCCTGTTCACTGTTTGTGACAAGGCTGCAGACTCAGCCGTCATCTCTGGGTTACTGCTGTAGCTGTTGCTGGGATACTGAGAGGCAGAAGTTGAATTACCAGCAAGAGAACTGTGGACTATACGGTCATCTGTAACTGCACGACGCATAACATCATGAATGACGCTTTCTTCAATTACAGAATTGCCATTTCCTTCCTTTCCCCCCTCCATCTTATCATTTGTCCTTGCAAAGGAAGTGCCTTCAGCATCCTTCTGGGTGTTGACAGGAAATAGACGCCCACTCGCCGCAGAAGAGGTTACTGTTTGTCCCGCGCCACCGCTGTCAACCCTATCTCCAGCGGTGTTGTCTTTACAGGAGGGGGAGGAAAAGGCCTTTGGTGAATTGAGGCGAGCCGATGTTTCCTTCCTCCTGTCCAAGATAGGTCCATCAACTAGACCTTGTTCTCTGTTGACTTTTGCCCCAGTCGCAGAATGATCCAAATCGCGGTCCTGCACTGGAATCCTAAACTCTTCCCTGGAATCCCACCTCCACACCTCTTGTCCACAGCTGTCCGGCGGCTCCTCTCCGATTACATCACGATCTGTGCCTGTCTCAGGAGATTCCACCAAGGCTGTCCCAAACCCATTCTGAGCTGGGCTGCTATTCGGACCAAGAGTCTGTTGGTGAGGGGCTCTGTCCCCGTTCTGGACCCAGTCGTGCCTGGCAGCGGCGGGGCTAGCTGGAAGTGAGCCTCCCTGGATCTCAGTGCCTACCTGGAGCTTCAGTCTCTGCAGCATGGACTGGACGAGGGCCTGCGTTTCTCTGCTGGAGCCACGTGACTGAGACATCCAGGCATCCAACTCTAGAATGGGCCCTACTGTTACTGCAATGACAACTCTTTATCGCCACAAAAAATAAGTCAACTCAAAAAATACATCCACAACAAGGACAGATAAGTGCAAACAGGTACAGTGTATTCCACAGGGCTGCTGGAGCTCACGGTTCAGTGAAGAGTTCAATCAAAGAAGGATATTATGGCTGTCTTCTTTGGCTCCAATGTCCTTGTTTCTCTCGGTGTATGTTGCTTCTTCTCAGAGATACCTCTTCTTCGCTCTGTGTACAATCACCCATGGTCTTCAAAACAATTTTTTTCGTACACTCTCTCTCTCACACACACACTGTCTCTTACTGTAAAGTCAATGGTGAAACTCAAAACCATCCAGACACGGGTTTCGGACAGCTACAACTCCTTGGCGCAGTATGTGGCTATTTTCTATGTGCAGAGGTGGTTAAGTCACTCCTCTTCAGCCATTCTTGATAGAAGTAAGGCAGCGTTCCACAGCTACAGATAGGCTAGCCTAGAACAACTAGAAAGACCAGTGAGGCTGGATGTCTGTGCACTGACAGCTCTCTGTCTCTCTCTCTGTCGCTCTTTTTTTCCTCTCTTCCTTTTGATCATTTTTAGTCACACACGCCTTCTTTATTTCCACTGTGGCTGAGATCATGTTATTTGTGGTTTTTAGCAGACTTTATATTATGCAGGTTGTTATTACCCATAGATTTTACAGCTCCATTTGTCATAAGACATAGGCTGGGCTACGCATTCTTTGGTCTTTATAAAATAATATAAATAACATGCCATGTGTTGTTAATATGGAAATATACAGTGTAATATAAAGTTACATCAGGACTTTATGATGCTAACATTGCCAAAACAAACTATGCCCTGTGGTCATTTCACTTTACAGTGGACACTTCGGTGCGCATGCGTACAATCGTGAAACCGCCCTCAATTCTTTTGCGCCTCTCTGATTGGTCGTCAGCGAGGACGCGCTTTATGGCGGCGTAAACAATTCGTTTTCTCCTGCAACTGCCTGCACTTGAATACCGGCACTTGAACCATTCGCGCTGGATAATGACAATAACACTATTCACACACTAACACGTGTTTTAAAAAAGATATATCATTTAGGCTGATTGGCAACCACTACGGGCCACACAGTCAAGCGGTGTTGGAAGCTACCAGAAGCTAATGTGTAGCCGTAGCTAAACAACACATGTGGTTCATAGTGCGTAGAGCTGTTCTAACCCAGCGGTAGCACATCTCACATCTCACCCTGATGGACTGTGTTGTGACCGGAGGAAATGTGAAAGGTAACGTGTCTGTTCAAATCCCATCCAAAATCCACAGAATATCCGTTTAAGTGTGTGTGTGTGTGTCATCCAGTACTGGCCAAGGCTATTCATTCACTGTCGAGGATAGGGGATGAGTTGTACCTAGAACCACAGGAAGACGGGGTAAGAGTATTTTTATTTACAGCAGTTCAATCATAATGTGTGTGTGTGTGTGTGACATTGTAAGCCCTGTGCCTCCTCTAGCTCACACTCAGGTCTGTGAACTCGTCTCGCTCCGCGTACGCCTGCTTCCTCTTCGCACCTCTTTTCTTTAGCAGGTACGGTCTGAGTTTAGCTTCAGTTTAACTTATTTTGCATACGAAACTGAGAACCACTTGACAACTTTGTATTTTA
The DNA here is from genome assembly GCA_900302345.1 of Melanonus zugmayeri. NCBI lineage: Eukaryota > Metazoa > Chordata > Actinopteri > Gadiformes > Melanonidae > Melanonus > Melanonus zugmayeri. The sequence continues at coordinate 11,919 of OMKN01080282.1, forward strand.
TTTTGGGACAGGTATGCTATTCCAGATGGACATGGCTTCCGCTGTAAAATGGCTGTTAAGGTATTTGTGAGTGACAGGCAGAAATAGAATGATGTATGTACAACTGATGTGATTTCAGTCAACGTATGTAATGCTCCTCTTGTCCTCTGTGGGTTCAGAGTGTGCAGGCAGTCTTCAGGTCCCTGGCCTCCCTAGAGAAGACCGTGGAGAAGTGTCACATCGAGCTGGACGGAGACAAAAACCGCCTTACCTTCACCCTGCACTGTAAACACGGTAGGGCCAGCGGTCTGCCTGCATGTTTTTAGACTGTCAACAAGGAGACTTAAAGGATGATTATACACTTTCTACTAGTCTTAAATGATGCTAAACTTGTTGGAGGTCTGGAAGCAGGGAGTGTAAGAGGGAGGCCTTTGAGAGGTGGTGAGTCGATGACCCATCGTTGTTCATGCATATCAACATCGTAATAACATGATGTTGATATGCATGAGCAATGATGAACATTGTTCATGAACAATGATTGACAGTTGGAAAAAAAAGTTTGCTTCATATTACTTTAAAACCCACATTGGTATGTACATTCCACTGTAGTTTATGCACATGTGCTCAATTGTGTGGGTGCTGGGGCCGTGTGTATGTTTGCAGGGCTGCTGAAGACGCATAACCTCTCCTTCCAGGACAGTGAGAGCCTACAGGCTGTATTTGATAAGGACAGCTCTACTAATGTACTCAAAGCCCAGCCAAGGTGTGTGCACTGGAATTCAAAGCTACATATATTCTACCACCTTTTTCCAGTGTTGGATTTATTCCTAGTTATGTCATAAAAAACAGCCTTTTCCAGTTAAGACTGCTAGGCAAAGTAAAGGCATATCTCTCTCCCAAAGATTATTTGGGAGAGTTATTCACACTGTTATTACCTCCAGATTAGACTATTGCAACTCTTTGTCTGTAGGCCTAGACCAGTCGTCACTCCGGCGTCTGCAGCTGGTACAGAATGCAGCTGCTCAGCTCCTAACTGGAAGGAGGAGGCGTGATCGTATAACGCCAGTACTGGCCGCTCTTCACTGGCTTCCTGTCCGTTTCAGGATTGATTTTAAGATTTTGTTAATTGTTTTCAAGATTTTAAATGGGCTGGCACCCCCTTACCTCGCTGATCTCGCACATCTTCACACTCCAACGAGGGCACTGAGGTCAACGAACCAGATGCTCCTCGATGTTCTGAGATCTAGGTTGAAAACTAGAGGCGACCGAGCATTTGCGGTGGCTGCCCCAAATTTGTGGAACAGTTTACCCGTCAATCTAAGAACTGCTGAGTCCCGTGAAACTTTAAAATCGCAGCTAAAGACTCATCTCTACTCTATGTTGAGTTGGTCACCTCGACTCCATCTCTCTATTCTCAAATCAAATCTAAATGCTTGAATCAAAATACCATGAAGGACTTTTTTTTCTTTTTTAACCTGGAATTTCCATCACTGCTCTTTCTGACGTAGCAAAATGAAGATATGTCGTGTTTCTCTCTATTAGTGTCTCAGTCCTTTTTTAGGTAAACTTTTTTCTGTCCCACCACCTGTGTTGTATCCCCAGGGTACTGGCGGACACCGTGCTGAACTTCCCTCCCTCTCTGGAGGAAGTGACTGTTACCGTTAGCAATGAGCGGGTGTGGTTCAGGAACCATGTCGACCAAGAAGCAGGTGAGGCGACTGGTTCTGGGCTTTTTCAAACATTTCCGTGGGAGGATGTTTTACTCAAATTGCCCAAACGAAATCACACTGAATGAAAGGTGTCACAGACAGTAATAGGAATGAAAAAGAGATTCATATATTTTTAGATATGAATGCTAAATTTTTATATATGATTTGCTAACAAAAAAAAAAAAAAATATATATATATATCCAATATAAATATGACATGAGCTATATGAAAATATAATGTAAATGAAGAATGTTATGTTCTGCTATCATTCATCCATGACCAATCAATTCCTAAACAATGAAAGAGTGCACACCAATCTCTAGAAAAGCTGATCCTTTTTCCTTTTTGTGTTTTGTTGTTTCTCTTTTCATTTGATTTCAAATCTATCTTTCTTCTTCTCCCTCCTTCCCCCCTTCCAGAGCCGTCCAAGGCCATGCTGACCGAGTTGTGTTTGTCTGCGGACGAGTTTGACCACTTTGCAGTCAAAACTCAAAGCAGTGTCACCTTCTGCCTCAAGGAGCTACGGGTGAGACAGTTAGTGGACAGGGAGTGACCTGGAACCATTTTGACTTGATAAATGACTAAAACAATGAATTGATCATCATGTAAATGATTTATTTGCTTCAAGTTATAATATCCGTTTGTTTTAGTCAAGGTTATGCTAAAATATACTTTCCCCAACTATATTTAAGTTCCCTATGAAGAGCCAACCTTCAATTTTGAAAATCCCCAGTTTATTCCTGTTTATTCCCATAAATTCCCGTTTATTCCCTTAAATTCCCATGGAAAGTTTCCATCTTTGAAAATTCACGGACGTAGGGTTTTGCAACCCTAAATATGACTTGAATATGTTTGTATTATTCAACACTGATTTTAAAGAGGTAATCTTATTTTCTCACCAGGGTTTTCTGGTGTTTGCCGAGTCCACCGGTCTGCCCATCTCCATGTACTTCAACGAGCCGGGCAGGTGAGGATGCAGCCAGAACACGTGCATGCATTCATTTAGTATCTGTTCTGTCATGGGGTTAATGGTGAACGCATGTGTTGTGCGCCGGTCAGTCCCTTGGTGCTGTCGGTGACGGACAGCGTGTTGGATGGAGACTTTGTGTTGGCCACACTCTCCAACGAGCCCGGTGTTCGTCAGCTAAACCCCAAGCGGTAATCATTTTTCATTTCTCATTTTTCATTTTTTCTGGATCTCAGTTTGTCTAGATTATACATTCTGAAGGTTTGGAAGCAAATTCTCTTATACTGAGAGAATTTACTCCAAATATCCGCTTTTAAGGTGTTGCATTATGGGAATTGTATTGAGAGGTCTTTTTCCAGAATCCAGTTCATGGAGTCACTGGATTCTGATCCGTTTTCACTCGACACCTCAGAGCTTGTACACCGCCGCCCCCTCCTGACGACTTCATGAATGACACGCTGGAGTCCTACCTCATCGCCATGGATACCAGCATGGCACCGGGGCCCTCGGTTCCGGAAGCGGTCTCGACACCCTACCGCGCGGCGTCCCCGTCGGCCGAGGTCGATCCCATTAGGACGACCCACGGCGAGCAAGAAGAGGACGGTGGGGAAGAGGAGGACCCAGGAAGACCACCCAATAAAAAGGTAGGGGCTTAACTGGGCAATGCTTCACAGGGGGCATTTAACATTTAACAGCATCATTTAACATTTTGGTGCATTTTTCTTTTTCTGACAAACCAAAATAAATTGATGAATTTGATGTTTATTGACATTTAAATGTAGGCCCCTTCAGCTGTACTTCCATTTTATTCAGTTGGATGTGAGAGTAGTTTAAATAATTAATATGCAGACATGAACAATGTTTACTGTTGATATGCAGCGACAAAGATAGTGTTAGGAATGAATGGATGAGATGTATTTTATTTTACTATTAGAGCTTAACCATGAAGGGTCTTTTGTCATTGCTTTTGTTATGTATTTTCCTCTCACAGTTCCGGTCCCTGTTCTTTGGCTCCGTGTACCCCACGGGGTCTCCGCTGAGCAACCGCACCATGGCGAGCCAGAAGGTGCTGGCCAGCGACAGTGAGGACGATGACACCTGAAGCCGGGCGTCTGTGATGTCGGACTGACGGCGCTAGAGAGATTGAGTCCTTTTTATGGGGACAAACATGGATACTCTGAACACTTGCCCTTCATTTGTTTTCACGTTTAATGACAAAGGACATCGCTGTGAATGTATTCACGCTTTTCAAGTGAAGCCGGTCCACATGTAAAGCATTCAAACGTCATTTTTTTTATTCAACTGTACTGATGTTGTCAAATTTGAACTTTTTGAGATTATGACGAAAAATGGGACTAGAGGCACTTAATGTAACATCACAGCACAGGGCCTAGTGTTGAAGTACAGCACATACACAAATAAAACAGACATCTTGTTTGGTATTGTATACAAAAAATAATCTTTATTATTTACATCAAGATGAGGGCGGTTAGAAGTACGCGTCGGTGTGCTGCGCCGAGTATCTACCCCGAGTCTCTGAAACGCTGCCGGGGGAAGGTTCCCCCCCGTGGCGCTCGTCTTTCCGCTGCTGTAAACCTTTCCTGCCCTTCTTCCTCCCTTCCTTCTTTCGCTCTTTCTCCATTCTCTTCCTCACCTTCTCCTCCCTCTCCCTCTCTCTCTGTCTCCTCCTGCACTCCCTGGAGCTCAGCTGCTCCTGCTGCTCCTGCTGCTCCTCCGCCGCCTGCAGCGGATGCTCCTCCCCCACGCCGTCGCTGAAATCCTGAATGAAGATTTTGGGGATCTGGATTTTTTGGGGAGTCGTTGCCATCTTGGCCTTTCTGTCCTTGCCGTGGTTAGGGTGCCCTCCTCTCAGCCTGCTAAAAAAACCCGGGTGTTTGGGGGGCTCCGACGGTCTCTGTTCCGGCGTTGTTGACCCCCCCTCACACGCCCCTCCTGTGGTTTCTGTGGGCCCTGGTGGTCCCTGTGAAGGAGGCTGATTGGAAAGTGCTCCGGGTGGAGTGGCATCAAGGCCAGTTTGGCTGGGAACTAATTTTGGTCGGCCTGGGTTCTGGTCGGATATGATCTGGGACGCCTGTGGAGCTGTGAAGATGTCCTCAGATAGCCTGCACGCTAACCTGGAGCCATGGGAGCTGGAGGACTTGTGCACACGGAAGTCCCGAGAGGGTGTGCTCGATCGGTGCCCGACCGTGTGCGTGCTTTCCGGGTTGCATGGGACACCTGCAGGCCCCACTACCACGGGAAGGTGAGCGTCTTGGACCTGTGGCACCGTTGCACTATCTTGACTATCCACTGGGTGGTGCTGATTGGAGGTGTTAGGATTAAAGACGGCCTCTGCTGAGTCTACGGTTTCTTCATCATTTTCGATTCTTTCCTCCACCTTGGTGACAGACACCTGAACAGCTGGTTCTAAAGGGATGAGTTGCTCTGCATCCCCTGCTCCAGGGTTGAACTCTTTGTCTTCTATTAAAGCTGTTTGGTTGCATGTTCTCGTGTCAGGAGGAAGCGGTTTTGGAGGCTGAAGAAGACCTTCAGCCTCCAAAACCGTTTCCTCCTCGGCCTGTGTGTGCACAGAACACGTCGCCTCTTCCTCTGCACAGCTGAAGCTTTCGTCCGCTTTAGCTGCATCACAGATGTCTGAGCTCGCCTCTGTGACCACAGTGGTCTCTGCTCGTATCTCTGTAGTTGTGCTCACCACAAAGTCACTCTCTTCCCTCATCTCGTCGCTCTGCTTCACACCTTTTTGCATCAGGATGTCAACCTCTTGAAATGGCGACGGGTTCTTTTTCAAAGCCTTCATTCTTAAGTCTCTGTCGTTCTTGGTTTCTGTGCCCGTGTCGGTCTGTTCTTGCACGTCGGCGGTCAACGCTTCTGTTTCCGGCCGTCCCTCCTCTGCATCTACGATGGTTTCCTGTGAGCCCTTCTCTGTCTGTATCATCACATCTGGGCCCTGACTTGACTCTTTTGCACTTGTTCTGTACCACAAACTTGCACTCTGGTGTCACGTCTGACTGTTTTGGTGTCGCATCTGACTGTTTTTCAGTTGCATCTACTAGTGCTTGTGTCGCTGTGTCTGTATCAGTAGTCCTCTCACTCGTATTGATAAGGCGTGCAACTAGGTTTTTACATTCTGCCTGTTTTGCCAGCTCATACAGGGTTTTAACCCGGTGTTTTTCAGCCACTTCCTCTTTCTGGTTTTGCTTGCTGTTGCACTTTTGCTCCTCTGGAACTTCTGACTGGGTGTTGTCTTTCAGTTCCTGTTCCTCTAGAACTTCTGATTGGGTGTTGTCTTTCAGTTCTTGTTCCTCTAGAACTTCTGATTGGGTGTTGTCTTTCAGTTCCTGTTCCTCCGGTACTTGTGATTGGTTGTTGTTCTTCAGTTCCTGTTCCTCCGGTCCTTGTGATTGGTTGTTGTTCTTCAGTTCCTGTTCCTCCGGTACTTGTGATTGGTTGTTGTTCTTCAGTTCCTGTTCCTCCGGTACTTGTGATTGGTTGTTGTTCTTCAGTTCCTGTTCCTCTGGTACTTGTGATTGGTTGTTGTTCTTCAGTTCCTGTTCCTCCGGTACTTGTGATTGGTTGTTGTTCTTTAGTTCCTGTTCCTCCGGTACTTGTGATTGGTTGTTCTTCTTTAGTT
>OMKN01080288.1:1326-16665 GCA_900302345.1 Melanonus zugmayeri
AATTGTATGCTATTCTGCTGTATTCTATTCTTCTCTACTCCATTCTATGCTATTCTGCTCTATTCCATTCTGCTATACTGTGTTCTATTCTACTCTATTCAATTCTATGCTGCTGTATTCTACTCTATTCTGTTCTACTTTACTCTACCCCACTCTACCTAACTCTACCCTACCGTACTCTATTCTACCCTGCTCTACTCTATTATATTCTACTGTACTCTACCTTACTCTACCCTACCGTACTCTACTCTATTCTACCCTGCTCTACTCTAGTCTAGTCTATATCTAGAAACCCGAGGGCGCTCACTGGAAAGTCGTCCCCAGCCGCTGATGTAGCAGGGAGCGCCGTGCTGCAGGGCGAAGCCGGAGTCAGGCAGGCAGGCGGCCATGACGGTGTCGGAGAAGGTGACGGGGGAGGACAGCTTGATCAGGGCAATGTCATTGCTGTGGGAGACACCAAACGGAAAAGTACTGACATGAGGCGCCACACACGGCCTGCGCGTTTCCACGTGGAAATGAGTTTTTTTCTGCAACGCGTGAAAGCAGAAGTGGTTCAGAATCCTGCTGAAGTCGGGAGGTTGCTTCATGGCAGCAAGGGGACAATGAGCGTCATTTATACTGTATGAGCGTCGTTTATACTGTATGAGCGTCATTTATACTGTATGAGCGTCATTTATACTGTATGTAGTGTGCTTTTCAATCATGGGGGTTTCCCATCATATTTTTAATTTATTTATGCAGCCTAATTTATTTAACATATTTTATCTTTGACTGCATTTTGCAGGTTTACATAATCACACTATTTACTATTTAGCAGATGCTTTTAAAGTGACTTACAGTGATTTTTTTTCCCACAAGTTATTGGGCATCTTGCTCAAGGATGCACAGATAGACCTTTGGACCAGGAGTCAACCACCCTAACCACTGCACTATCCTGTTTTTAGACACCTATGACGTCCTTCTAATGTGGATGTTGAGATGACGGTTACCGGCTCAGCATGGAGTTGTATTTGGCGTGGGAGACGATCTTGGCCGCCCTCAGCGTGAGGGATCCCTCCTCGTCCTCCACCTTCAGACTGTGCTTCCCCAGCTGTACCCTGTAGCTGTAGCGGACGCTGCAAGACGGGACACGAGTTGTGTGAAGAAACAGTGTTTTATCTCTCTCTCTCTCTCCCGGTCTCTGTCTCTCTCTCTCTCCCATTCTCACTCACCCTATCTGTGTGTGTGTGTGTGTGTGTGTGTGTGTGTGTCTCTCTCTCTCTCATCTCTCTCTCTCTCTCTCTCTCTCTCTCTTTGTGTTTTGCATTGTTTCATTGTACAGGACACAGATTGGTGGCTATTCATTGTTGAGGAACACAATGAAACACAATGCATGATGCTGAATGTTATTCCCCACATAAATACCAAAACCTGCATTTACAAACACCACGCTGTTTATCCCAAAAGTTAGAAACAACAGATTTATGGGTGAATAAATTAAAGGAAAACTTCGGGATTCATTCATCATCTGGGGTCTAACTGCCTACGAGGACAACAGTTGTTGACATTGGTCCAGTATTGCGCAAGAACGCAGCTGTGAAACATCTGCATTGTAACCCTTTAGGGCGATGGAGCCCATCAATGAACGTCCTCTAAAAGTGCTTGTTTTTGACCGACAGGCTCAGATTGTTATAAATGTTTGATATTATAGAACTGATCCCTACAGAGAAATACATCTTTGTTCTTTACCGTTCGCTTGATCCAATCTCTTTGTTATTGTGTCTGACCAAGCCTCGCTCCAGGCGAAGAGTTGAGTTGTTGCAGGAAGAGAACGGTGGAAACACGAGTGAGGGTTGGAGAGAGAGTTTGTTGTGTTGGACTCAAGCGAAAGGTAACGAAAGCAGTTGTATTTCTCAGTAGGGATCCTTTCCATAATGTTGTTACACATTATAACAATCTGAGCCTGTCAATCAACCCAGATGATGGGAAAATGAGGCCCAGGTTGAAAAATCCTGAAATTTTCCTTTAATTCTAAAACTGCTTAATCTTTGTACATGCAAACTTCTGGTTTAGATATAACTACTAAACTGGGCATATAATATATTTTGTATTATTACAATACGTCTTTGTGAGTGTGTGTGTGTGGCTGGTCTAAGCAGCCTCACCTGGCCTGAGTCAGACTCATTGGACTGTGGGGCTGGGTGAGGCTGTGGGCCAATCAGTAATCAGGCCCACAGGCTTAAACCAGCCACCTTCACACACACTCACCCCCTGAGCCCTGTCATGGCAGCATGTACCACCTGTTCAGCAAACAATTCATTGTGCATCTTAAAACAATGAACCGGTGTTCGACATCGCCCTGTGTCCTGTTCATCTCGGAGAGGCCCGCAGCTGCCGTTTTCAGTGTTCATTTCGATGGCACGTAGCGAGGAATATGCTACAGTTATTATATTATGGACAACAGCAATCAAATGCATGGTAGGCTACTATCCTACAAAGGCGATGCCTAGCCCAGGGGCGATTCTAGGATGTTTTAAATGGGGGCCCAGGGTGGACCCAGCAGGGGGGCCCATGGGAAATCAGGACATTCTATCAGAAATGAATATTGCGTTGAAGATTGACTTACAATACATTGGACATGATTTGGGGGCTCTTGTGCATTAGTGCCCTAATACAGGTGGTCTCCATTGTGATCCATTGGCGTTGGGCATTTACTGATTGACAGCATTCTAGCCCAATGGCGTCGGGGGGGCACCAGGGGGGGGCTATCACATTTCAGGGGTGGCCGGTGCCCCCCCACGCCCCCCTTCTAGACACGCCCCTGCATAGGTCTACTGCATACAGTCGTTACGTGTGCGGTTTGTTTTGTTTGGTTGAAACTATCATTCCTTTATTGAGCCATAGTGAATATAATGGAATATAATCCATGGTTTTATAGTTGTCTGCAGTCGACCTACTTGATGCAGTGAGCTGCGGTGAGCACCCAGTCTGCGGAGATCAGAGAGCCTCCACACGCGTGACTCCAGTGCCCCCCACTGGACGACGACTGGAGGGACACCTGCGAGGAGACACCAGCCTCAGGTCACCCTTCTTTAAAGCTAGGCCTATGTAGGCCTATGTAGCCTATACTCATTTGTCATGTTAGCAATATATGTCACATCAATATTTATTTTATAGCATTTGGTCCTTTTTCTACTGACAGAAAACAGTAAACTAATAAATTAAACCAGAGGAAAAGCTCAATTATATTGGTAATTTAGTTGTTTTATGTAGTATGGGGCATTTCTAGGCATAGGCACCCTAGGCAGTCCCCTCGGGCGCCAGAATGGCCAGAAATGCCGCTGAGTGTGTGTGTGTGCATAATAATGAGTACTAGTGCTACCTGCCAGGGCCAGCTGTGGGGCAGAGCTTCTTCTCCCGCCACCACCCTGCCCACCGCCACCACCCTGCCCACCGCCGGGGGGAAGGCAGGCCGACCGCAGCCAGAGGCCGCTGGGGGACAGGAAAACAGTGAGGTAGCCCTATTGTTCATATAGCCTATAGAGTTATTTCTGTGGCTTCACTATGTAAATATAACTATACAAAACTAAAAATGCACCCAACTAGGGGCAAAACAGGAGCAATAAGAGAATGTAATTCAAATTGATTCGATTATTATTAATTTAATTTAATTATATTTAATGGATTTGAATCGATACATATGATTAATAAGATACTAACAAGATGAATATTATAAAAGTAAAATACGCATATAAAAAGATATATGTGTATGTCCTACCGTTGGCAAAAAGCGCAGTGAAAACCAGAAGCAGGATCATCATGGTTGCAGGTCCAACACTAGCATTCAGAGTCTCAAACCTCGTCTATTTATGCTTCAAACGCCTCCTAGATATCATATAGAGATCATATGGACCCGGCGCTGGGAACCAGCATGTGGTCCGCTGTACATTGTTCCCATCAATGTTCCCCAAGCGTCAAAGTGTTTCTCCATGGTCTTCTAAAAAACACATTCATAGCTTTTTGATTTGATTTTGGATTTTGTTCTTGAAATAAAGCGATTTAGCAGATGTAGCACAATGTAGTGTGAGGATACACATCATACAGATGTACACCTACAGACGATTCAGGGTCTTTTAGCATTTTAGCATTTTATTTGTTGAGAAAATACCGGTATACTTATTGGAAAACACTGGGAAAACCTTTTTTCATTCCACACAGACAGATCTGTACAGTTTTCATGCAGATTTTATTTGGTACTGTAGCTCAATTTGTTGGAGCATGGCCAGGGGTGGGGTTTGATTCTGGGTTAAAAATGTTAAAAATGCTTGCATTCAGTGGATGCTTTCAGCCTGAATGATGCCGGTATGTAGGCCTCTAGTAGCCAAATACCAACAGAATGGGAGCAGGGGCATAGCCATGGTTCAATACTTTATTTATTCAGTGTTTAATGCGGAGGCGGGGGTCCGAGAAACTTCGTCCTTCTTAATAGGTCACCATTTTCTGTGGAAGAGGCCGAGAAAGCATGGTTAGGTTACTGTTTTTTATCAGTGTTTTTTTCAAGACAGCACAAAAACATAGTTCATTTGGTATTGTACGCTTTGGATGAAATTGTCCACCAAATGGCCTATATACAGTATATATATTATATCGTATATATTATTTATATATTATTATATTATTATTAAAGCAAAAATAATATCATTTAAGAATGGCCTTTTAACCCATAGGTCATGGCAGTGGTAGTGGGTCTATAGTGTTTAAGGGAATGAGCTGCAGGACTCACAGAGCTGATCCAGTCCACGTAGGAGCTGACTTGGGTGAACACGGTGGGTTTCTTGGGGTAGTTGCAGCTGAGTCCCAGCCCGAAGCTCACGATACCGTGGACCTCCCAGGCGCCGTCAGCGTTCTGGCAGTTCAGGGGTCCGCCAGAGTCTCCCTGGACCACATCGACGTACAGCATATTAATATATGTACTTGATATGCTAGCTTACAGTTATTTGTGTCTCTGGTCCTAAATAGGGAGGATTTGATTTCATTTGAAAAGTAAGAAAGACATCGTTTGTTCATGTTCCCGTGGTCGACTCACGTTGCATCCGGCCACGACGCCGTCTCCTCCAGCGCAGACCATGGTGTCCCTCACCATGCCGCCCCACCAGTCGGACTTGGTGCAGGTGGCGTGGTCGACGGAGGGCAGCAGCGCCTGCTGCAGGTTGTCAGCGATGGGACCTCCAGCTGTGAGGGGAACCATACCGGGAGGTCGGGTGAAACTCAATGATGCATTGATAAATAGCCGACTTACAAATGGCATACTTAGGGTTAAGCTAAACCTTTGTTTCCACAATAACTACAACCCGATCTGACACTGATGTAGTCAACGGTTCTCCAGCCGTTGGATATCTGGGTCGTCACTGGTCGGATAATTAGGTTGCCGTTTAGTTAGTGGGAAGAAGGGGTGAAGAAGAAGAAGAAGAAGAAGGGGGGTCTGTGCACTCACTGGAGAGGCGTCCCCAGCCGGTGACGTAGCAGGGCGAGTTGTTGGGAAGCAGGAAGCCAGCGTCGGGGATGCAGGCGGGCATGACGGCGTCGGTGACGGTCACGGGGGCCTCCAGCTTGATCAGGGCGATGTCGTTGCTATGGAGATCACGGAGAAACACCACAGGTGAAAAAAAATAGTATCAACAATAATTAATATTAGCAGGTTGGTGTTGGTGATATCCTTATGGGTTCTCCTTAATATTCATCATTCATTCGTGTACCGGATGAAGAGGGAGCTCCACTTCTCATGGACGATGATGTTGGCGGGGGCCATGAAGACGGCGCTCTCCTCCGTCTGCACCAGGCTGTGTATCCCCAGAGCCACCCTGTACTGCCTGCCCTTGCTGGAGGCACAAGGAGGAAACCCTATTGTCAATGCAAACAAAAGCAGTCGGAAAAACTCCATCTAACACAGTTCAGACGTGTTCATTTGTGTTACGGGAAATGTGTTCCCATCAGTCGTCACATTTTCTATTACAAAGCAGTCTCACTTATTATATTTGTTCTTCATGGAGGAAGAACAAATATATGAGCAAATTCCACGGGGGTTCACTCAACACCCCCGGGTGGCGGCGCTACTGCCAGGAACCCCGGGGGCTCCGCCTTCTGTACTCGCGCGGCGTGTCTCTTGTTTCCACGGCGACCACCCACCTGATGCAGTGCGCAGCGGTGAGGACCCACTGGTCTGAGATCAGGGAGCCTCCACAGGTGTGCCTCCACTCGCCCTGCCTGTTGTACTGCAGAGAGACCTAACACAACCACAGCCCTGTCAATATATATATATATATATACAATACTATACTAATACTGTTACTAAGTATGCAACATATTAATACAATAACATGTAATGTAAAATCCAATTCAAATGTATTATTATGAATATATTTTGACATGGATACACAGCATGATATTCCAACATGGTGGTGGATCCTATACCTGCCAGGGCCAGCTGTTGGGCCGGGCGTCCTCACCCCCGACCACCCGGGTCACCATAGGGGGGAAGGTGGGCAGCCCACACCCATAGGCTGGGAGGACAGACAGACACACAGACAGACACACAGATACACAGACAGCAGGTTACACAGATTAGAACACAGATAGATAGGCAGACAGACAGATAAATACATAAATGCAATAATTATTATGTAACAATATTAATAATGATATATGAATAATACATACGTATTATAATAATATTAATAATATTATATTGCACATTTAAGGAAGGAATAAGATGGTCATGAAGTGTGTTTCAAGATCTTCAAATGACCTTCTTGATAGAAATTACAACCCTGAACATTGTCATAAGGAGGACATGTCCTGAGCCTATAGGAAGCTACAGCAGCGTTGTGCAGCGTCCCCACATGGGAATGAACAAACAATACGACCTTACCGCCAGCAACTAGGACAGCGAGGAGCACAAACTTCATCGTGTCTGCGTGTCTACACAACCCGCACCGCCGCCGTGCCAATATTTATACCGTTCACCCAAAAGTGGGTCAAAATATAGGGTGGAGTCAAGCAGACAAAGAACTATGTTCATGTGTTTGAAGTGTTTTTACTAAGTTCAGGATCCTGAAACATATGTTTCTAACCAGATGTTCCCATCGCTTATGCAATCCTGAAGTGGGTCAAACTTTAACCTACAATAAAATGACAATCATTGTTTAATTCATTCATTGTTTCAATATATATGTAATATCTTTTTTATCAAAAAAGTGATATTATTCATAACAACAACTACAGACTGCATCCATTGTGTTGTTTTGGCTGGGGAATCGGATTGGTTGGATGAAGAGGGAGCTCCACTTCTCATGGACGATGATGTTGGCGGGGGCCATGAAGACGGCGCTCTCCTCCGTCTGCACCAGGCTGTGTTTCCCCAGAGCCACCCTGTACTGCCTGCCCTTGCTGGAGGCACAAGGAGGAAACCCTTTTGTCAATGCAAACAAAAGCAGTCGGAAAAACTCCATCTAACACAGTTCAGATGTGTTCATTTGTGTTACGGGAAATATGTTCCCCTCAGCGCCGTCACCTTTTCTATTACAAAGGAGTCTCACTTATTATATTATATCGGGGCAAAAAGTCACAAAAAGTACATGTTCCAAAAAGTATTTAAAAAGTGAAAGATTAGAAAAGGTCATTTGAGGTCATCCGGTGGCACCTGTAGGAGTTCACAGTATTATCCAGATAAAGAGTATTTGTGGCGACTTTATCTGAAAGTGTTTATTTTGCGTTTCTTCATCAAGGCAACGCGTCCCGCAGCAGGCTGTGTGTTTCCAGCAGCAGGCCGTGTGTTTCCAGCAGCAGGCCGTGTGTTTCCAGCAGCAGGCTGTGTGTTTCCAGCAGCTGTGTTGGTGTCCTGTATAAAAGGCGGAGGAGGAGGACGCCTTGAACCTGACTGAGGACACCATGAAGCTTCTGGTCTTGGCTCTGTTTGTTGTCGGCGGTAGGCATTAAAATAATAACACTGTTTACTGGATATGCAGTCGTGTGTAACCGACTTTAAAAAAAATTTTTCTATCAAATGTCTTCATAAATAATTGCGAAATAAATAAGCTAAACCAATGCTGATAGATTTTTCTCTCTTAATAAATAATTGAATACTTGAAAATGCAAAAAAAAATGTAGAAGAAATTATGGAAAGATAGGTGAAAAAATGGACCATAACAGTGGATGGGTGAATATGTTGACTTTATATTGACTGTGTTGACTCCGTTGAAGAAGGTGTGTGTGTTGAAGAAGGTGTGTGTGTGTGTGTGTGGTTGTTCTCTCCCAGCCTACGGGTGTGGCATGCCCACGTACCCCCCCACCATCACCAGCAGGGTGGTCGGAGGAGAAGACGTCCGTGAGAACAGCTGGCCCTGGCAGGTATGTCTACGAAATGTTCCACGCCCGGCCGAAAGTTCCCGGGTTCGATTCCCCAAGTGTCCGTGCTCCGCGGCCCGCCCGTACCCTTGAGCGAGACGCCCTCAACCACATGTTTGTTTCCTATGGCTCCAGGTGTCTCTGCAGTACAAGAGTGGCAGCAACTTCTACCACACGTGTGGCGGCACTCTCATCTCCAACCAGTGGGTCCTGACCGCTGCCCACTGCGTCGGGTAATGAACTCTTTTCATGGCAGTCCACCCTAAAAAGGGGACGTTTTTAAATAATAATGGTGGTTATAATGGTGAATTAATGGTGCGCCGTTGGGTGGCTGCTTACCAATCCCATGAGTGTTAAAGCCACGTCTAGCTGTTCTAGACAGGACCACTGTGTTTCAAAGTGCTGCATCTGAGCATGGCTGACCGGTGTGTTTCCCGGCCTCCGTGTAGAAGTCGCACCTACAGACTGTACCTGGGCAAACACAACCTGTACGGCAGCAACGAGGCCGGCTCCATGGCCATCGGCGCCGGCAAGATAGTCGTCCACGAGCACTGGGACGCCTACAGAATCCGGTAGGGCGTCGCCGTTTCTCATTTCATAACATAAACTGGCATTCCTATAGTGAGCCCATGATATCTGAATGAATGTATGTCTTGAAGATCTTCTGATTATTATTATTATTGCAATGTGCTGTTTGAATGTGATAATCCTACTGGTTGAATGTTGAATGTGAACTGGTTTCATGTTTCTTTTTCCAGTAATGACATCGCCCTGATCAAGCTGGACAGGCCGGTGACCGTGTCCGACAGCATCATGCCCGCCTGTCTCCCTGCCGCCGGCCTGGTGCTGCCCGACGGCGCTCCTTGCTACGTCACCGGCTGGGGACGTCTTTGGAGTACGTTTACCTTTCCGAATGATTAACATACGTCCTCTTCTGTATCCATGACGACGTAGTTACATCGTGAGATTCTTCTGTAATTGTCGATTTATCTATCTTAACTGTGTCTTTTATCAATTTAAAAATATGAATGTTTCAACAGCATAGGCCCTATATGAGAGAGACTTCACAAACGGTACATTTGAAGACAAACGCACAGATGTGAACTGTGAACAAACGTCCTCAAAAGTGCTCATGAATGGCGTCCCCCCCTTGTTCACAGCCGGCGGTCCCCTCGCTGACGCCCTGCAGCAGGCTCTCCTTCCCATCGTCAGCCACCCCAACTGCTCCAAGCCCGACTGGTGGGGCAGCCTGGTGACCACCAGGATGATCTGCGCTGGAGGCGACGGACAGCTGGCCAGCTGCAACGTGAGCCCCATACCAACCCGGCTTTGCTTTTTTTAATGTTTTTATTATAATTGTGGAATTACATGCACATAGTTTTGTCCACCTGCCATTGAACATGATTTTAATTGTAACTCACATTGTTTGTATATATATTTATTTCATATACATTCATATCCTAGCTTTTTTATAACACACCTTTCTTCCCCCCTCTGTCTTCCCATGCGGGGATATTTTAGGGAGACTCTGGCGGACCCCTGAACTGCAAGAACCCCGACGGGTCCTGGGACGTCCACGGGGTGGTGAGCTTCGGCTCCAGCATGGGCTGCAACTACCCCAAGAAGCCCTCCGTCTTCACCCGCGTCAGCGACTACATCCCCTGGATCAACAACGTGAGTAGCCTCCAGTCTTTAACGCCGTGACAGGTCGGGATACGCTTGGCTAAGGCTTCGTTGGGGTGTAAATGGTGTGTGTGTGTGTGTGTGGGAGGGTTGTAGGTGTAGGCATAGGGCTTTGTATTAGGTGCTTAAATCACTATAATAATGATAATAAAATGCTGAAATGCTTTCTTTTCTGAAGGTGATGACCATGAACTAAGAAGTGGTTTTGGGGGTGCCATTGGATCGATGGATAGATGTTAGAGTTGATCTGCAAATAAAAAAAATAAAATACAAACGTTTCTTTATTTCAAACATTATGTAAATACATGAAAAATGAGTCGGTACCTTTTTCAGTATCTAACTAACAGGGTTCTGCTGGAATACACACATTCCACGCATGTATTTCCATTTTCTGAGGTTAAATGTGTTCATAAACCTGTTTAAAAACGTGTATTTTATACAAATGTCCTATTTACAAAGTGAACTAGGAGACAGAGACATGGTTGCTGACTGTTTTAGCATTTTAGTTGTATAATCCTTAGGAGTTTAATTTGTTTAAAGCTACATCTGACCAGGATAAAATTGTCTAAAATATCACTGCATCCATTAAGACCATAAATCACTGCATGTTGAACAGAACACTGTCTTTTATTTCTTGTCTCCAAGAAAAAGAAAAAAAAAGAGACGTCCGAGAAGGTTGAGGTCAACCTCAGGTTTGACCCCGGGGTGACCCCAGGGTGACCTTCGACCCCGGGGTTGGACGGTGGGGAAGAAGCGCGTCGTGACGAACGCGAGAGACGAAGTCGACGCCACCAACGCCCAACGCTTTCTACGGAGAAACCGACGGTTTAGTCACTGAATATCCATTGTATTTGGTGTATAAATGCGTATTTAAGAAATGTGTGCGGACTTTAGGATCGGTTGACAGCGGACTTAATGGTTATCCTGAAAGAAAAGCAGTTCGTCCGAATGACCGACAGGCGGCAGTAGAACCGCTGTAACGGACGGACGTCAACTGTCGGAATTTTGGTGACGTCATGACGCATGACGCACGGAAGTCCCCCTTTACAGGTAACTTACTATTAAAAAAAACACCGCAGCCTCCAAAGCGTACCGCCTCCCGTTTGGGACGCAGCCGAAGATAACAGATAACCGGTGGATTCCCTGAATAAAAAAAGGCTCCCGGTTGCGTCCCGGGAGGGCGTCGTTTCGCGTCCTCTTCACGTGTTTTAATCAGCAGTTAATGACGTCATGAATTAATCAAATGCCTCTGATCTAGGCGCCTCCGGAGGGTGGACGGGTGCCCGCAGGGACAGAAAGAGGCAGCAGGGAAAGAGTTCCTCTATAAATAGAGTAAGGAAAATAGCAGATCATCTAGACATTGGATATAGCGTTGAATAGCATATTTAAATTGCTTTTTTGTGGTATTGTGCTTCCCCAACTCAACCATTTTCAGTCACTTGACCTTGAACTTGCTGATTCTGGAAAGGGCTGCATAGGCCTACACACACTCTCAATTAAAAGTGTATTTATTTTTTAACTCCAAGTGTCTATCCATCCCCAATAGGGCTAAACCCTATTTATATCTTACCCTGTGCATTATTTATCAGTGCAACATGGGCTAGGCCTACAATATTTATATTGAGTTTCCTCTATAGGCTGCGTTCAGTGTAGTGATGGGAACATCTATTTCACGCAATGTCTCCTGACCACGTAGATATGGGTTATGGTTCTGGTTTATGTCACAACATGGTGCTGGAAGTAGCCTTTGGAAAGTAGACTCACCCCTGTAATCACTGTGTTCCTGCGGAAATTGAGCTTGACCTAATAACTGTCAAAATTCACTCAACATTTGTATTTTCTTCGATTTCTCAGGTTTAATAAACCAAAAGAAATGATTCATCTGAACCGGTCGCCCCTGGTCAGAGCTACGACTACGAACACCGTCCTCCCGGTACAGTAAGTACACCATGTTAGTGACTCAACAACATTACAGGGGTTGAGAGCTTTACTGAAATGTAACATAAATCATACCGGCTCCATTAAGGGTGGAAAACATGTTTAAAAGCCGTTCAAACGTTGCTCCTTTATTCCATTGGCACCTGAGAGGATGATGTCACATACAGGTGTCCTTATTTAAAGCAGTTAATCGCATTAGGGCATAATGTTCATACGAAGCATAAACAGTTTAAATCTGGATAGTTTGAATAATAAATAAATCAAACCCATAATACTTAACACAACACTTTCTATTCATCCTATTCATAACTTAAAAACTAACGAAGTCACGGACCCTCTGGTAATGCCAACACAGTTGCTGATCAGTCAAATAACCTTACATGTGTGTTTACTTGTGTTACTCCCTGTAAAAAAATGTTTTACGTTCTTAAAATGCCAAGAAACAACTTACAACTTACTTACCTTGACTCATTCACTTTGAATACTTTGTAGCTGCACTGTACACTGCTTTTATGAATTAACCTTATTCATACAGATAAGATACGAAACAATATAATCACCACCTACTCCTCTGGTCAAGTGCATCTGATACACTACAAACACACGTCGGTTATGTCCACGGTCGCTTAAACTAAGTATTTTCCGATGTTTTTCAAGAAATGCATTCTTTTACACAACTGTTCTGTATCAAACCTATGCCCCTGTGGGTTTGTGTTTTTGCTTACTGGGCCGAACCATTCGTTTCTAACGGGCACTAACAATCTGTCAGGTTCTCTAAACCGCCGCTCCGTCAGACAGCGATGTGCACATGTGTCTCGCTCTCTCTTGGCCGTGACAGGTTTATGATCAATCAGTTCGCCGTTCAATTACCCTGGCAAGCCACGAAGACGGACAAAGACGTTTTCTACAGCCGTGATGAATGACACAGTGTTCTGTTTGCTTGTGTTTCTGGGAAAAGTTGAACACACATTTCTGCTCTATATATAATTTTTCAGTTATGTGCATTTCAGTTTGTTTTATGAAAAGATGTCCAAAAAAATGTTGCTTAATCAAAGTTGGGTTCCTGTTCCAGGTTTACACTATGTCCCCGGCCCTTTCCCCATTCATTCTGAATTGAAATACAGTGCAACCACCAAGGTTATTTGAAGGCAAACCGTCCTGCTTTCCTCTTGGTGGCCGGGAAACCTGTTGTGAACTGCGTGAGGCTCATTTCAACGTTGAAATCCCAGCCACAACACCGCCACGCATCGCTTCACGCAAGTTAACGCCGACTTTACTTTTCTTTGTCTCCCCTTTGTCGCCCTTCTTCTCCGGTCACCCCGTCGCCGTAATGGTGTTTGCCTCTGGAGCTCATCGCGGGTTCCTCAATCACCAACACAATTACCACTCGGCCCCGGAACATTCCTTATAGCCCGATGTTCCTCCGCTGGATCAGTAATTATGAACAGAGGACCACTGTGCCTTCCCTCGGCACCCCCGGGCTAATTTGCATGTTAATTATCATTAGTCATGCGGTGGAACGAGTTCATTAAAGCCCAACTATTCCACTCCGCCGCCGCCCCGCCCCGCTCCACATTCCTCTGAGGTTTTCTCCCGTCTTCCTGTGGAATAATATTATGTCAGATTATGTTTTTGGGACCTTTTGTCAAAGCTGGCCGGTGCCGGTGATCAGCATTTAGTTTGGTAGCCAAGCGTTTGATGTGGTTGCAACACCTTTTTGTGTTTTTCGGTTTCTGGTGTCGAACTGGAAGGATTTTGAGGCGTCGTCTTACCGTAAAATACAGTTGTGTGCATTTATGATGGTAAGAAAATGACCCTAATTTGGTTGTTATGAGGTCAGGGATATTGCGGAGTCTTTTACTTTGCCGGTGTGGTGTTATACGTTAGATTGCCATGTAGTTCAATTTCATAAACCTCTGTTTTTCTCACCAGAAGAGATTTGTACGTTCATTTTTAAAAATATATCGTTCAGTAATTGTTACAAATTTATTCCTAAAATATAGTCATTGCACATTTCCACACCACACTACTCTCTCCATGGTCAAATTATTCTGTGAGAATGTAATTGTAGTCCCACCACACACAATTTAGTGGTGGTTCAGTCTCCCGCCATGGCTGCAGGTTTCCCGCCAGTAGATGGCGCCCTTGCGCCGAACTTGAGACGCGACCACTTGAAGAAACGCCTCAAACATTTG
Source organism: Melanonus zugmayeri (assembly GCA_900302345.1). Classification (NCBI taxonomy): domain Eukaryota; kingdom Metazoa; phylum Chordata; class Actinopteri; order Gadiformes; family Melanonidae; genus Melanonus; species Melanonus zugmayeri. Next base: position 15,525 of record OMKN01080288.1, read on the forward strand.
AGCCACGTGTTAAACCAACCACGAGATTTCCAACTGCTGTAAATATAATATTTTAATTTAACAGAAAGAAATGCGAGTGGAATAACTAAAAACATAAAATAACTAAAGAAATATTTTCATTTTAAACTGATCAACTTAAACAAGTAATGAATACAATAATTGTGTTGCTAATGGAAATGTCTTGTAGGCTTCATGGAATATAGGAATTCATTTATCAAACCCTGACACTAATTGAAGTTAAAAAAGGGGTGGGGGCGGTTGTTCGGGGTGAGGGGGATGGTGTGTGTGTGTGCGCGTGTGTGTGAGTGTGTGGGGGTGCTTGAAGTGAGTGGAAATACAAAGACTGACATGATATGTTGTACAGTATGACTGACATTCAGTGGGACACGCAGTGCTGACGGAGCAAAGATGTTTATTCCCCCAATGAATTGAATTATGGGCTCTGTTTAGCAGGGGGAATTTGTATCGCAATAAGTGAGTGAAAAGCGCTGTGGCTTGTTAGGACGGGGAAGTTTAAAGTCCCTGCTTCTTCTAGGCCCATCTCAGTCAATACATGTTTCACAAGGCCTACCGGGTCTCACCGTTATTATTAGACCTCGCTCTGTTTCACTAACGGTTGATTAATTGTAGTTTTTACATTCCTGTGCTAATCAGTTAATCAGAAATATATATATATATATATATATAACTACAGTGGAGTCACATTTCTTTCCTATATTTCAGATTTGCCGCAATGAAAAAAAAAAAAGCCAGAGCGCATACTGCAGTGTCAGCCATGTTCTTTGCCAGAACGGAGTAAAAATAGCCCGTCGTAATCGCGGGATGGACTTCTCTTTGAGTTGCGAGGCGCTCTAAGTCAAATCAATGTTGGACACAGGCAGGTGTGAAGGTTTCACACCACGCAGTGAACCCGGCAGGCGATAATGTCGAACAAATGTCACCCCTCAACCTCTCAACCCTGGCTTTTCTGCGATGCGGCGGGTTCGGGCTCTCGGGTCCTCTCCGGAGAATCCCCGGATGGCTCTTACCTCGTGGCCCCCGCCGACCCCTGCCCATCTGTTAGCGTGTCCGGGGGGTCAGGAGGCTACCGAATGTCACACATGTTGATCCGCCTCGGGCCTTTTCGGGGGGGAAAACCGTT
>OMKN01080297.1:0-11312 GCA_900302345.1 Melanonus zugmayeri
ACACACACACACACACACACACACACACACACACACATATATAAATACACACACAGGTTTGCATGCAGATAATAAAGCAGCAGGTAATATTAGTATCTCTGTTCATCTCTAAGCCATCTCTGTATTCCAACAGCTGGGCCGTGTTACTTAGCGGCACAGTCACATTAAAGGGGGACCCGCCGGTTGAGTCTGGGGGTGTTTTCACATTCCTGATGAAACGTTTGTTGTTGGGATGACCAGTTGTTGTCTGGATGTACATTTGGAATATATGCATCTGGACGCATGGATATACATGTATTGCATTGTGTTGTTTTAATAGCAGCTGTTTATGCTCTTAGGAGTCGGCTTGAAGAGTGTCATAAATGAAAGTGGTCTATGGGAAAAGCTAATGATTCATGTTGTGAATTACTAAACTGAATATTGATTCCTTGTGTTTTGTTGAGAACAACACGGCAGCAGAACATGTTCAGTTATTAAAGATATGTGCACACCTGTTCATGATTTGTAATGTCTGCTACTTCTATTATTTTAGTTGTTCTGTTTATTGTGTACATGTAAGGGACTATTTTTCTGTTGTATTTGTTAATAAAGCATAATCGTAGTAAACGACTCAGTCGATCCAACTGAATGTTCTCATGTGTTTCTTCAGTTGAAATCCTCCAAACTTAGCAGATGTTTCTCCAGAGCTCAGCTCTCTGTTGGTCATCCTAGCAGCACACCTGGAATGTCCTTCCAGCCCCTTGGATCCCAGCAGGTCTCTAGGGGTTGGATTGTGATGGAAAATACATGTATGGATGACTTGCATTTGAAAACAACAAGTAATGGTAACTTGCATTTCTGTTGAACTATGGGTTGCTTTTCGTGACCTGACAAAAGCATGTACATGATAGTGCATGTCTGTACTATTCCATGGTTATTATTTCAGAGGGGTTACATAATCAGAGTTATTGTTATTGTTATTGCTATCATTATTAGAGTCAGTGTTAATATTGCATTTCTACTGAGACTTCCAAATCTATGATAAGATGTTCGGTCAATATGACCATTGTACTGAGAGATGTTGACGAGCGTCTGACAAACGCCAAATGCTCGGTTCTGGTGATCATTCATTCGTCATAGGGCCCGTTTCCATCTCAGGGTCGTGATAACAGAAAGAGTTCCCTTATCTCTACAATTGAACTGAACAACAATTGAACTGAAATGTTTGGAAGTACAACACATGCAAGATCCCAATATTCACCACCTCAAAGACTCATAACTTAATGTTAGATCAGATCTGCAAACCATCATACATGAGGAGACTGCATCTGCCTTGTTTCGTTTGCCTAAAAGACGTTTGGAAACAGGAGACTGAGCTGGCAGAATGTTTGGCATTTGGACTCAAACAGCTTGAAAACAAACAGCTTGTATAACAGCAATACAAGATGGTGTGATGGGGCTATATAATGTGGACAAAAACAAAGTTATACACAACATCTGAATGTTCACCTAATTACTCTCATACCTTTAAATAATCATTTATTTAAAGGTATCTAGAGTCATTAGACTCCCCTATCCAGGTGAAAAACACCATTAAAAAAAACACTGGATGATGTTTGTAGCGTTTACAAGTGCTTTCAAAACACCTTCACTCCTCGTCACGTTATATGATGACATCATCACAAAGCAGTCATTGCCAATGACCACGAGCTCAGCCGCCATCACTGTAGTCCCCAAGCCAGGAGAGGATCACCTGCAGATCAAAAATGAGCGCCCATTGAGCTGACTAAATAATGATTATAATCTATTGGCTAAGATACTTGTCTTACGTCTTGACAAAGTTACTCCTAAAGTAATACACTACAGACCAGGTAGGAGTCCTACCAGGCCGCCTCTCATCCAACAACATGAGTTACAACAGGTTATGTTACAAGTCATCATCCAGCCCCCGCTATTGTGGTGGCAAATCGAGAGTCCAATACTCATGAGCCAGAGAACTTAGTGCATAAGAGGAGCAAGTTTATTCAATCGAACAAATGCTGCCCATACTGTTGAATAATTATACATTTTAATTATATTATGATATGTGTTTACTGATTAAATCCACACACATATCTACCTTCTTAATAATACACATAATACACAGGGGAGGAAAAGATAATATAGAAGGAATACGTAATAATGACTCACACATACGGGTTACATTATAATCACGTCACGTCCGGTGACCACACATAGAATTCTGGGTAATGCAGTTCTTAACGGGTGGCACTTGAAAAGACGGTATGACATGGCCTCCCTTGCGCTTCGGCCAATGGGGAACGTAGTGGGAAGTACCATGGAAACTCCTCCCCTTTGGTTTAAAGGAAAGAATTCACACCTTTTTCACTCTCTCTCGTCACTAGGACCTCTTGGGTCGGCTTAGAGCCGTGGTGCACCGCGTTTGTTATTTTCGTAGAAACCTCCTTTTTGCCTTAGATCTACCCAGTGTTAAGTTTAATAAAGTCCGGTTAAATATACTATCGTTTCCTGCTTTGAGATTCCTTTTAAAACGCAACAGTATCTTGCCTTGGCACCTTTCTGAATACCTGCCTGTAAAGGGTTTAACAAGATGCACAAGAAGAATCCAACCCAACAAGATTAATTATTTAACAAAGAGAAATGAATGTTCCTGAGGTGAAAGTAACATATCTTGGTGATGTTATTGATGTGTGGTTCGAATGATATGTTTGGGGTCAAATAGAACACCCAGGTTTTTCACTGTTGGGGAAGGGAGGATAGAGTGTTTGTTGATGGAGATGGAGCATCCCAGGTTTTTATGGAGAAGGTGAGGTGGGCCAATATGAAGGATTTCGGTTTTGGTACTGTTGAGTTGGAGAAAATTGGGATTCATCAAAATGTTTATTTCAAAGAGGCAGTAGCAGCAGTGGTGTCAGGAGGAAAGTGGATGTATAACTGTCATCAGCGTAGCAGTGATATTGGAGATCATGTGTTCTGAAGATGTGGCAGAGGGGTAGCATATAGAGGGAGAAATGTATGGGGCCAAGGACTGGGCCTTGGGGGACACCAGATGTAACGCGGAAAGAAGTTGAGGTATGACCATCCATGGTAGTAAATTGCTGTCTGTCTAATAAGTCTTGACCATACATAGCAAACACATTTATGCATTGAAGAAACATAATGATTTTTTTATGCCTACATCTGTTGTTACCCTAAAACACAGGAGCCTAGGCATCTGTCAAACCTAGCTTATCATGTCATGTAAAATATTTATTGTGTGACAACGCACCCTATACTGTTTTTGTTAATTTGCAGACTGCGTTCTGTGCAACCTTTTAAGACTTACCTGTGTCAGAGGCGCCGTTGTAGCATCTAGGCCTGGTCCTAGATGCCCCCCCCCCTTATTCTTGCATGAAGGTGCTCAGTGTCAGTGTGCCCTTACTTCACCACTGGGTGTTAAGACAATTGACTCGTGTACTAATAGTGTGCTCTTTGTGAGGTGGATCACCACTGTGGTTAAGACAATTGACTTGCGTGTCACTAGTGTGCTCTTTGTGAGGTGGATCATCCCTGTGTGTTAAGATGATTGACTTGCGTGCTAGTGTGCCCTTGGTGTGAGGTGGATCACCACTGTGTGCTAAGACAATTTACTGGTGCTCTAGTCGACACTGCCCCTTTCTGCAAACCCCCCCCCTCTCCCCGTTGGCCATTTCTGGTACTGCACCTTTCGCCACCACTAGCCGTGGTTGGCCTCCCTTTCCCTTGACACAGAAGCCTGCTCAAGTCTTACGTTTTTGCTTGGTTGATTGCTGCCCTGGTTTTGTCCTTGTACAGGGTGCCTGTAAATTACTCTGGTCTTAATTGCCTCCTCGAGCCTACCTTTTTAATACTCATCAAAATAAACATATTTGTATATACCTTTTATACATCAGCCTCTATCTAGTCATTGAATTGATACTGTTGGGGGGGAAAACCTATTATGGAGAACCATTAGTAGTGGAGATAAACTCGGTTACACATATAAAAGGAAGTGAGTTGTTACTCTCAGAAGACAATTCACATTGTGTGTACCACGATCCACATATATTTGAAAATGATATCCACACTCACTTTTATATATATTTCTGGATCGCATGGCGATCGGTGGTGCTCGGTGGTGTGCGGCCATCACAGCCTCCATCCTTTCTGCCTCTTCCAGCGCAGTACTGAAAGTCGTTGATACCGTGATGAGGAGGTGCTCTTTCAGCCTCTCTGGTGTGAGCCCCTGGATGAAGGCACTTAGGGCTAACTCTTTATGAGCTGCTGGATCAAAGGTGGGGTATACACGATGTGCATAGAAGCGCACATCTGCTACATAGGTTCCCAGCGGTGAAGTTTGATGCAAATTAGGTTTCACAGTCTCTTTATTGCATAATACAACTGAGAGACAAAGACTTACTCAACATGAAATGTAACACTGGGGTCACCAATGTCAACCATGGTTTCAGTACTCCATTCCCCAAAACACTTACAACATAAACAGAATACTAACAGAATACAGAATACTAATACTTTAATCACTTAAATATTAGGGCTGCACTTCCTGAATGTACCTTAGCGCTACGTGTGTCGTGAAATCTCCCTTAAAGTCAGACACACTGACTGCTTTTAAATCTAGTCTAAAGACCCACCTGTTCCCCTCAGCCTATCACTAGGTACCTGCTGCTGCTGTGGAAATGCCCTCCCCACTGTTTTTAATCTTCGTTAGTTAGTTAGTGGAAATGTCTGCACTTTTTAGTTACTGGACTGCCTTTTTAGTTAGTGAAATGTCTGCGCTTTTAGTTAGTTAGCTGTCTGCCTTTCTTTGTGTTTTTGCTATTTGCTGTATGCTATGTATGCTATATGCATGCTATATGTCTTACTGTGAAGCACCTTGATATTAGATAGATAGATAGATAGATACTTTATTGATCCCCTCAGGGAAATTCTATGTATCCAATAGCTCACAATACATAAACCATAAAAAAGACAGCCATTCAGTCAATCAATAAAATAATAAAATGTGAGCCTGATATGGTAAAAGTGAAAGTGTATAAAGTGCATAGTATCAATAATATAAAATAAAACAATAAAAAGTCTGTACTGGATAATGAATAAAAGAGCTAAAAGAGTCAGTAGTTGATTACGCTGTGATGAAAGTGTGCTCTACAAATGAAATTCATTATTATTATTATTATTATTAAATTATATTAAGTATACCTTAAGCTACCGAGCTGTTTCCCGAATGTACCTTACCTCTGTGTGTGTGTGTGTGTACAAACATAACCCTTGAAAACCGTTAAGGTAAATCGATATCGGGAAAAGCAGCCTAGGCCTATACAATATGGACCTTATTCAAAAAAGTTATCCAGTAGACACTATGTGTATCAATTTTGTAAATATTGCAGAAAAATAGTTTCTTGTAAGAAACTTAATGGCTGCAAAGCATTTGGTTTACTGGAGCATGCTCATGGAAACACACACTGGCAGCATTTACCAAGCATCTTCAGAGAAACAATGGGTGTACATGATTCTTATAAGGAAACATTGTGGGCAGCAAGGATTTAGGTCTGGGAGTGACCTGTCTCGCATTGTAGCTGGCCAAGTTATCTCCCCTCTCAAAGGTGAGGGGAGTGACCATGTGGAGACTGTTATGGATTGGAGAGGCCAGGTTAATTTGCTATATACTATGGAAAGTGGACATGTCTGCAAGAATGCCAGACAACTAAACAAATCTACACAATTAAGAAGTCAGAGGATTGACATGGCAGCAGTATCAGACTTCTTGTCTACAGTGGTGACTAACTATCATACTACCTTTAAATTAGAGAGAGGAATCCTTGCATATCATTTATACAAAGGTGTAGGGGTGAAGCCCCCACACACACAGGGTAATGCCGGAATAAGGAGACCCGAAGCGCGATTCCCAGCCAGTCGTCTTTATTTGTGAGGCGAACTCGCCGGGGACACCGGGTGTCCCTCGTACTAACCCACTGGGATTTAAACAAGGCAAACAGACAACTCAAAACACCACTGTCATACAGCTGAACGGGATCATGGATCGCTCGCAGGCGACATAGCATGCAGGGGATTGTAGCGGAGTAGGCGCGTCGTGATCTTCACGTGGCGTGCCTCAGGAACCAGCCTCATTGTGGGAACAATGAAACCATGATCACTATATAGGAAACCATTCATTGATCACCCACAGCTGCGTCTGCCTCAGGAATTAGCCGCCCCGCCTCCCTTGTTTACCTCCCGATGCCAAGCCACGCCCCCTCCACACCACAAAAGGCCTTGTAAATCAACTAGTAATAAAGCAAAGACTATATACTGTGTGATATTATTAGGATACATTTTCCACAACACAATATTAATTTGTTAATATTAATATGAATTAATTTGAAAATGTAATTAATTCATTATTTGGTGATTTTTGCTTGCGATTAAAAAATATAATGCATGAGCCAATCATTCACATTTATTTAAGTTGTTAAACTTGTTCTAGTGAACAATCAACTTAAGCATGTTGAGTAGCAAAAACAAAGATGGTAATAATTGGCATCACTGGTGGCTGTTGGTAAGGTAGAACACTGCTTGGATCTCGAAGCCGGATTCAATAATATATTTAACTGGACTTTATTAAACTTAACAGATGGGTGGATCTAAAGCAAAAAGGAGGGTTGCTATAGAAATAACAAACACGATGCACCGCGGCTCTCAGCAACCTAATCGGAACGAAAAGAATAAGCAAAGAGAGCCCTCAATCTTCTCGGTATCTTCCCAATATCACGGTGTTTTGTATGTTGCTTGTTAAAACTACATTACCCATAATTATATGTGTGGTCACCGGATGTGACGTGATTACATCTCCCGTATGTGTGAGCAATTGCCACGTCTTCATTACTCTCATGTATATTATGTGTATTATTAAAAAGGTAGATGTGTGTGTATCAGTAATCAGTAAACACATAGCATAATATAATTAAAACATTTACAATTATTCAACATTGGACAGGTCTTAAGCGAGATTCAACCAACATTTCGTCAGCAGACAGATTCCCATAGTGCAGACCAAACGTTTTTGTATGCGTCTTCAACCCAGAGCACAGAGATGTCAGGAAGAGTTCCTGCAAAACAGAATGTCCAGATTTACAATGCAGAGTAATGAGTGACGTTAATTGGTGTAGGCCTACTCCACATTTCGTATTCTTAAAAGCTCATCATATTTAATAAAAGTGGATGATGATTTAATACATAACTGAATGATTTTAGCATAGTTGTTTTAATCACTGAACTATGGTGAGCAACTGTATGGTATGGTATTTATCAAAATACATCACAAAATACAGACTTTGACTTTGACTAACTCTAACTCAATTACCTAATTCCTCCTTCTGACATCCTCTGTTGGCTTGGTGATGGTCACTAAGCCTACTGAAGGAGGTCAACCATATCAACCAAGTGATCTGCATAAAACTGGCCTATGGGAGGTGGCTCTTTCAAATTAAAACATTACATTAAGCATTTCAAATGGCTCTTAGAATACACACAATGTATTTGTTTTGTATATTTTTGGTCAGTAATACAAGGTTTGTGTAGGTTTGTTAGCTGCCATGTGTGATAGTAACCCCTGGGACAAACAGGGAGCAGAGAAGGGTGTCAGGTGATATTACGTGTCACACCTATTACCTGTTATTTACTTGTTATGTAAACTGTATGTGCATGTGTGTTTGTGTGTGTATCTCAGTGTGTCCTTATGTGATCTCTGCTGCCACCACATGTTCATGTCTGTCCTACAACCAAGCCTATCACTCCTTGACAAGGGCAGACTCTCCAGTGCATTTATTTTTTTCAAAACACAAAAAAACCAAAAACAATCTATATTTCAAAGAAGCTTCACTGTATTCAATCCCCCCCCCCCTTTTTTTTTGCTTGCATCTTGTGCCCTTAGACACCAGCTTCACAAGTTCAGCGGCAGCGTGGCTGCAGGTCATGCTTGAACACATTGCACTCTATCTTGTCAGGCACCTGATGGCTCTACACTGGGAGAGCTTATCTCATCGGGCCGATCTCTGACAGGTGGACGAGGGGGTGCTGGGGAGGAAGAGGCACTGGAGGTCTGGAAGAATGAAAGAAGAGGAGGAGCAGGGAGAAGAAAAAAAATGGGAGGATGGGGAGTGTGGGAATGGAGGGATGAGGGGGGGCGATGGACAGGGAATAATAAAGGGTGTGGGGGGGTGAGGAAGAGGAGAGTTACAAAGAAAGACTTGAAGGAGTTGTGGAAAAGAGTCTTAAGGGGGAGAGGGGGAGAGGGTGAGAGGGGTGGATAGAGATAAAGACTGAGGGCTTGGGAACAAGCAAGAGAGAGAGAGAGATAAATGGGGTGATGCATAAGATGTAGAATACAAATTATTGAGTTCAAAGCAAAAGAAACATTAGGGATGTAGAAGAGCATCAACAGTATAGCCATTTGAGAGAAACACAAGATCACCTAAAGATAAAAAGCTAATATTATGATGATGATGATGCTGGTGATGATTCAATTAAGTTAAAGAGTACTAAAAGAGTTTGCTGAATAATGTTTTTCACAATGCTCCATCTTCTTATTTTAAAATACACATGATAAATCTAAATAAGTACTCTGTTTACTTGTCTGACCCCTTGCTCATACTGGTAAATCTAAAATAAATGTTATAGCAATATTACAACATGACAACTGGTATGTTCTGATTTGATGCTTTGCAGTGAACATTTTATTGCAATACAATCTTTGTACACTCCCCCTGAGAACAGCTGGAGGCATATTGGAGAATCTGTAATAATGAACAGCAGATAATAGAAACAATCTCTATCTTATATCTTACATCTTATCTTATAGAATAAAAAGCCCAAAACCTAAAACCCACAACTCTTGGTTGTTTATGGTGGGGGACAGGCTGCTTCCTAAGGCGAGCAACAAAGGCTCATGGGAAAATACATTTCCTTGGAGCCGGAAGAACGTTTACAGGCAGGATGTACTGGAAATTCAGGAGATGGGTTTGGAATCGGGTCCCTGGAGACATGACTGTGCAACGAAGCCAGCATGGCTGAACACATGGAAGGTTAATCTCAGCCTGCTGTCTGTTTACCTTCCTCTTCTACTGAGAAAATAAAATGTTCATGCATGAACTCTCCTATGATTTGACGATGGACACTTCAACTAATAGGGCTTCCACTATATTGTAATGACGGGAATCGGCAAGGACCTCATGATACGATATTACGATTTTTGCGTGCTGATATGATATGTATTGCAAGTCTGTAAACATTGTGATTCTGTAAATATTGCGATACAATATTACGAGTTTTTGTTGTGCAATTTTATATTTTGTTTGTATTTTTATAGCGCCATCTTAGCTAACTTTGCTTCCACTAAGCTAACATTGACATTTGTGGCTTACATTTTTTATTCGATTTTTGAGTCAACCTGATGATACTATATCGTGGAAGCAAAGAATCTCGATTCTCACATGAATCAATTTTGTCCCCCCATCCCTACTATATTGGTTATGTTGATCAGACATGAATAATATAGTAATAGATAATCCTGTGAACCATGACTCACAGGTATTTGACCAGGTCAGGTCAGCGTCCAGACAACACTGCTACATATTCAAATAGCAGACCTAAATTATGTTTCAGGAGACTGAGGGGTGGAATAGGGAGATAAAGAAGAGGAGATCTGCAGATTTACCTTGGGGTGACGGTGGTAGTGTTAGGGGGGTGTAGAAGGTGTGGAGGGGGTGTGTAGGAACAGAAAAGGCAGTCAGGAGGTGAAGGCAGGTCAGCTGTTTCGGACATCAGCAATACAAACTGGATAACTGGAACGCAGGAGCGAGGGGAGGTGAGAGGTAGTTTTTGTAATAGCCGGTGTTGAGAAGTGTTCTGTTCCAGGAATATGCACAGAGGAGAATAGTGTCAGGCTTCTAGAGATTCTGCTGAAAAAGGAATGTGTAATGCATGTGCATAATGGAATGACATAGGGAGATAGACAGACAGATGGATAAAGAAAGAGATAGATAGAGATATCACCCAAAATTATCTTTCAATGAGTATCTTTCACTGTTGGTGTTGAACACATCACAACATTGGGAATTTAATGAGTTTTGATACTACAAAATAAATGGCTACAATTTTTTAATCTGTATGTAGATTTCCCATGTATTATTATAACATTAACATGGATAGCTTGGCTTCCAGCAGCACATGGAAACAGAAACAAACAAAACAGTAGTGTCTGCTTTATAGCATTAAATATAAAATAGTAATTTAAACACAACTTCAACAAGAAATGCATAGATCAGCACCATATGGCAAACTTAAGTCACACAGCAGTGCCTCAAACAAAATAGGACCACTTGAAACGATTAGTCTATCAACATGAAACCAAAGTGACTGTCACGGTTCAGCTCCGTTCACTGTGTTTTTCCCTACCCTGTCTGTTCTATGTTCCGTTTTCTATGTTATGTCAAGTCAAGTCAATTTTATTTGTATAGCCCTTAATCACAGTTACAGTCTCAAAGGGCTTCACAAGCCAAATAGTTTATGACACCCCCAAACCCTAGCCCCCCAAAGGGCAAGAAAAAACTCCCTTTGTTATCGGCAATTTTAGGAAGAAATCTTGAGAAGGAAGCAGAGTGGGGGATCCCGCCTTCAGGGATGGTTAGGAGTGACATGTTAGGAGTGACCTTCAGGGATGGTTAGGAGTGACATGTTAGGAGTGACCTTCAGGGATGGTTAGGAGTGACATGTTAGGAGTGACCTTCAGGGATGGTTAGGAGTGACATGTTAGGAGTGACCTTGTTACGGTCCCACCTCCACATTCCCTTCCTGTCCCCGTCACCCCGCTTGCCACGCCCAACACACCTCCACATTCCCTCCCTACTCTCGTCACTCCGGTTGCCACGCCCAACACCTCGGCTCGTGCGCTACGTGCGTTCCGCCGCACAGGTGGACTCAATAATCAATCAGCGCTGGCGGCTACAAGAACCCCGACCTCCTCGTCACTCGTCGCCAGATCTTCTCTTCGTTGACTCTGGCAAGTGGAGATCCTGTCTTGACTAACCCGTGACATGAGAATTACTTACCTTATGTCTACTCGTGTTTTTTCTCGCCAAGTTACTTACCTCGTGCCTTTTTTCGTCCTACGCAGAATCCCTCTTGGTGAAGTCCCGGTCCATCCCGATCCCGATCGCCTGTTCCAGTATTTTTGTTCTTTTGTTCATTAAAACGCCCAGCGAGGCTTTTTGTTCCACCCAGCCGTGCGCGTGCTTCTT
>OMKN01080321.1:0-11600 GCA_900302345.1 Melanonus zugmayeri
TAACACCCCCCTCCCCCCACCCCACTGCTCATAGTATATTACAGTATTCGACCTTAGAACCTTGCTATGGAAACCATCTATCAAATGGTATCGTTTTTGCTATCTAGGTAACGGACAAGGGGCTGCCAAACCCTATCAAATTGTGACAGTTTATTTTTTAGGTAAAACCTTATTTTTTCCAGGTGAAGAGTGCTGGTCAGTTCGTTGAGCCAATGTTTAAATGTAGGAGCCTCCTTCTTTTTCCAGTGTGTCAAGATTAATTTTTTTGCTGTTATCAAAGCATATGAGAGAAGTTGACGCTGTGTTCCCCTTAACATGGAGACAGAATCTGAGATCCCCAAAATGATTAAGATGGGATCAGGGTTAATACGGGTACCCAGAACATCAGAGAGAGTCTCAAAAACTTTAATCCAGTATCTCTCTATTTTAGGACAGAGAACAAAACTATGTAGGAGAGTTCCTTCATGCGCGTTGCATTTGTCACATTGTGAAGAGATGTTTGGAATATCCTATTGAGTTTAGATTTGGAGTAGTGAAGTCTATGAACAACCCGAAATTGAATGAGGCAATGTCTAGAATTAATCGAGCAAGTATTAACTTCCTCAAGACCGTCTTCCCATAAACTGTCAGGAATTTGACTCCCCAACTCATTTTCCCATGCCAATTTCACTGCCAGTGTAGAGGGGGGTTTCAAAAGCTGTAGAGGTTTATAAAAGTGTGACACTTTTTTGTCTGGCCCTGTGTGTTGGAGGAGAAACCTATCCAGGAGAGAAGGTGACTTGTTCTCAAAGGAGGGGAATGATGACGAATGTAGTTCCTAGCTTGTAGAAACCTAAAAAAATTACTCCTAGGGAGTTCATGTTTTTCTTGCAACTGGGCAAACGAAGCAAATGTATCGCCCACATAGAGATCTCCAATTGTATGTATACCCAGGTCCTTCCATTGCAAAAACGCATCATCAAGTCGAGAGGTTCAAATGATGGGTTTTCAGCTAAGGGGAGCAGGAGGGACACCGAACCACTTCCAAAGTATGTCTTAATTTGTTTCCAGATTCTGACCATACTGTGAATAACGACGCTTCCACTATAGATCGATTTATCTAGAACCACCGGGGACAGAAGTACTGCATTTAAGCAATATGGTCGGCATCTCTCCCGCTCCAGCTGCAACCAGCGAGGGGGGTCTGTAGCGATATCTAACCACGCTGAGATTGTTTTAAAGTTGGATGCCCAGTAATAGAGGCAAAAATCGGGCAAAGCAAGCCCACCAACCCGTTTAGATTTACAAAGGTGATCCTTCTTAATCCTATGGTTTTTATAGTTCCAAATAAAGGGAAGGATGATAGAATCTAAGCGCTTGAAAAAAGACCTGGGCAAAAACACGGGGAGGCATTGAAAGAGATACAGCAGCTGGGGAAGGAATATCATTTTAATTGAATTAATTCTGCCAATCAGTGAGATAGGAAGTGATTTCCAAAATTCTATGTTGGTTCGCAATTTAGCCAAGAGGGGGGGATAATTAGCTTTGAAGAGAGAGGAGAAGTCCTTAGTAATTTGGATCCCAAGATATGTAAAGGTTTGGTGCGAAATTTTAAATGGTAGGTGCTGTATCTCCGATAGGTCCCTCAGACCGACAGGCATCAACTCACTTTTGGTCCAGTTAATCCTATAGCCTGAAAAGGCTCCAAACAGGTTTATTTTATCTAGGACAACTGGGAGACTAATCTGGGGCATAGTAACAAACAAAAGGAGGTCATCGGCATAAAGCGAAAGCTTGTCCGATGACCCCGCGCAGCTAACACCGTGAATATCTGGATCTTTGCGAATCGCTTCTGCAAGCGGCTCGATAGCTAACGCGAAGAGAATCGGGGAAAGGGGACAGCCCTGTTTTGAGCCACGATACAGATCAAAGTGAGGGGACAGCACTCCATTAGTTAATATTCGAGCCTTGGGACCCTTATACAAAAGCCTAATCCAAGAGATAAACTTCTCTCCTAAATTACATTTTTCTAATACAGCAAATAAGTAGGGCCATTCCACCTGATCGAAAGCCTTTTCTGCATCTAACGAGACCACCACAAGTTCCTCTGCTCGTGATCCAGGGTCGTACATTATGTTAAAAAGGCGTCTAAGATTGGAAGAGGGGTTCCTGCCTGGGATGAATCCGGTCTGATCCGGATGGATCAAAACGGTCATGTATTGACTAAGCCTGTTCGCTAAAATCTTAGCTAATATCTTCTGGTCCACATTAAGCAACGAGATAGGTCTGTACCCTCCTACATCCTCCGGGTCTTTGCCCTTTTTCGGTATGAGCGTAATAATAGCATCATTGACTGTCTGTGGCAAAGATCCGTTTTCGAGGGCCAAATTGTACATTTTGAGCATATACGGTGCAAGTGTGTCAGCAAATGCTTTATATAGCTCACAAGGAAGACCATCGGGGCCAGGAGTTTTGCCTCCATTTAGGGTTTTAATTGTTTCCTTTATTTCCAGAAGAGTGATGTCTTTATTCAAAAGGGTGCAATCCTCCTCGGTTAAAGAGGGAAGATCAATTTGATCTAAAAAATGCTCCATATCACCTGGTCTCGCATTCACTCTAGAAGAATAGAGTGTCTCATAGAATTCTTTAAAGCGCTTGTTGATATCTTTCACCGAAGTAAGAAGGGTTCCATGTTCAGATTTAATTTTATGAATCGTACGATCACTTTCCAGCTTGCACAACTGTCTAGCGAGCAGTTTTTGCGGCTTCTCTCCAAACTCAAAGTGCTTCTGTTTCAAATAAAGAAATGATTTAGAAATTCTTGCCGAAGCAATCTGGTTATACTGGATCCT
The DNA here is from genome assembly GCA_900302345.1 of Melanonus zugmayeri. NCBI lineage: Eukaryota > Metazoa > Chordata > Actinopteri > Gadiformes > Melanonidae > Melanonus > Melanonus zugmayeri. Next base: position 2,832 of record OMKN01080321.1, read on the forward strand.
CAACTGCAATATCTGTTTATATGTATCCATTGACGGGTGACGCGCGTTTTCTTTGTCCAGATCGTGAATTTGTTTTTCTAACTCAACAAGTTTAGCTTTATTTTTCTTATTCCTGGCCCCCAAATAGGAAATTATACAACCTCTCAAAAACGCTTTCAGGGTCTCCCAGAGTAAACACGGAGAGGTCTCCGGAGTGTCATTAGCTTCAAAAAATATTTCCATTTGTGTACGCAGATATTCACAGAATTTTGGATCATTTATAAGCTGAGAATCCATTCTCCACAACGGTCTGGAGGAGTGCAAGCCGCTTAAGTTGAGTACAAAAGTGAGGGGACTATGATCAGAGATCAATATGTCACGATATCTAGGGCTGTGTATATGGGATAACAATTTGGAGTCGACCAGGAAATAGTCTATGCGTGTATACACATTATGCACGTGAGAGTGGAAAGAATAGGCTCGATCTGAGGGATGGAAAAACCTCCATACGTCTGTGAGGCTGGAGTTATTAATAAATGTATTTAAAAACACTCTGGTATTGGAATGTGAGGGCCGCTTATTGGAGGAGGTGTCCATATACTGGTCAAGAGCACAATTAAGATCTGATCCGATAATAAGGTTGGTTTGCAATATATCCGTTATGAGAGAAAAGACCTTCTTGAAAAAAGACGGGTGATCAAAATTAGGACCATAGATATTAACCAAGGTTATTGGTATAGACTGAATTTCCCCCTTAACTATAAGATAGCGACCTTCTGTATCTGTTATGGTTGACTGATGCCTAAAAGGGACTCCCTTACGAATCAGGATAGAAACTCCTCTCGCTTTAGTGGAAAAGGATGAGTGAAACGACTGCCCAATCCATCTACTTCTCAATCTAGCTTGTGAGTTTTTCTCTAGGTGGGTTTCTTGGAGAAACATAATATCTGAAGACAAAGATTTCAGGTGAGACAGTACTTTACCCCTCTTTACTGGGTTGTTCAATCCCTTCACGTTCCAAGTGGTGCAAGTAAGGCCCCCCCGTCCGTCACCGTGAGCTACACCATTGTCCTGCATTGAGAAAAAACATTCTGCCAATATCTAAGGGTTTCTATTACAACAAAGGATGCAATCACCATAGAGCAGCGTGCCCACCCCCCCAAAACCCAAATAGAACCCCATGTCTGGCCGATGCAAAAATAAAGTGCACGGCGCGACTCCTTAAAGAGGACAGAAAAAAGAAAGGGAAAAGCAGAAAAAGAGAAAAAAAAACATACAAATAAACGTAAACACCAAATGTAGGCCTCCCAACAGTCTATACGTTGACCTAGTGTCAACCTTCCGGAAAACGTGTTGCGAAAAGAGGCCCCACAGTCACATTTAAAGTTGGTAAAGCAAATTAAACAAGGTTATTCTACCACCCAGGCCCTGTCTAAAAATATAGCCCAGGTTGTACCCGAAGTAGCAGGGCCGGCGTGGTTAATTTAACAACGGTAGGCAAGTAGCAGAACAAAGGGGTTTAAGTACAGAGTAGCCAGTGAGATATATAACTAAGTTGGGGAGAGAAAAAGTAAAGAATAAAAACAAAAACAAAAATTACGGCTAGGTTGATAACAAATTAACTTGTAACATCGAATATCACAGTGCAAAACATTGCCCGATGGCTCTGATCTCAACAAAATAGTGCCTAAATACTACTGACACCCAGCAATAAAAGATAAACATCATATATGGTCCCTATTGGAATTAATCCAGACATTACCAATAAAGTGCAAACATCGCCGTTTAAATCCTAAATAAAAAATAAGTAAGGCTGTTATCTAACAGACGAACCATCGTTGCTGTTGTAGGGCAACAGGCAGGGTCGCCCATTCAGTGTCCAATGCTGTCCGTTCCAGAGTCCAGGGGCACAACATAGAAAATTGAGCCGAACTTTTGTCCCCCATTCATTTCCCCCTTAAGAAACAACACTGGCTACATACAGTAAATAAAAAAAACAACCACTACAACATGCCACGCACCCCATACAATAACCTATCCATGACAAATGACTGAGTACATTACATACCCAGAAGGATGAGTGGACAGTCCAATATTAACCTGTGGAGGTGGATCCGAAGTGCTGTCTTGCAAATTCCGCAGCTTTCTCTGGGTCTGTGAAGAAGTGCTCCTCTCCATTATATGAGACATGGAGTTTTGCGGGGTAGCGTAGGCCGAAACGAACTCCCGGTTTGTCCCTCAGTAGGTCCCTCGTCGTCTTGAACATGGCACGCCGTTTCACAACTGCCGGGGGATAGTCGGGAAAGATGAGAATCCTCTGCCCATCGAAGGTGATCTGCTGTAATTGAGCTGCCCTCCGTAAAATTTCTTCAAGCTCATAGACGTAGTGTAGCTTGAGAATGAAGGGACGAGGCGGCGCGTTTTCTGCAGGACGCGGACGGAGCCCCCGATGACATCTGTCAATCAGAGGCAGTTTCTCCAGGGACAGTGCATCTTTCAGGAGTTGTGCCATAAAGTCTCTGGGTTTTTTACCGGTCTCGGCTCCTTCCTTCACATACAGTACCCGCAGGTTTTGTCTCCTGCTGCGCCCCTCAAGGTCCTCGCATTTATCGGACAGCTGTTCCACAGTCCGTTTCAAACGAGCAACGTCCTCCTCCAGCAAAGGAATTGTATCAGAGACTCTGATCGCGCTTTGTTCCAGGTCCGCAATCTTCTCAGCCTGTTCGCTTGCGGTAGCCTTAACGGCTGAGATGGCCGTATTGGTTTCGTCGTTCAGGGCTGCCAGTTCACTCTTAAAGCTGGTCGAAAGTTGTTCAATCTTTGAATCAATCAGATTAACAATCTCGGTCTTTAGTGAACGCAGCTCAGTGCGCAGGGAAGCGATAGCCTCCAGCACTGCTCCATTCCCCGAGTCACGAGCGTCGCATGGGCCTTCGTCCCCACTTTGGTCCGAGGCGGCGAGGCCTACTTGGCCATGTTTTTTGCCTTTGCCACGTTGTTTTTGTGACATAGTTAACTTGGCCTCCACAGGTAAAATATGGTTTAGAAAGTTATTACAATTGTGGTACTGCTATTATAGCCGAAATATTTTGCTTAAAATAAGTTTTATGAGATTTGACTGTGGGAGCGACGTGACTCGCGTCTCACTCTGTCATGGCTGAAACCGGAAGTCATATAGGTGTTTTCTTGTAAAAATTATATGTAATGAAATGATCGCATGCCCAGTGGTGAGACCCGGTTGGACCTGCTAGATGTCAATCAAACTGCTCATACCATATTACTGCCACGCCCAGTCAATCCTGGAAAAATCTCTGCGCAACTACAGCCGTTTTTAATTTAATTTTATCATGGTAAATAACATCTTTTATTTATCAAACAACTAATATTAACATCAACTTTGAATTTATGAACACATTTCCCCTTTGGATTTGGGTGACCAGGGACATTAACAAACAATGGTAAGCCCAATAATGAGGTGACTGGCTGGTAGCAGGTGTACTCCGTTTTTTGACTGTACATCCATGAGTTCATATATATTAACTCATGGCTAATAATACTGTATAAGCCATATCATATGAATAAGTATATAAATATTCACATAAGAAATATGTAGCAGATCTCCCTGCTACCTGCCACTGAAGTGGCTTTTGCAGGGCTTCTCCAACACCAGGACATGGGTATATGTTGAAAACCGGTTTATTGCAGAGTTTGAACAATGGTTTGTAGGCAGAGTAGGTGGTATCCTTCTGACATGTTAGCTCTCCTCCTGAGTGCGTGTGTTTGGAGGCTGGTTTAACCTATGGGCCTTGATTACAAGATGCCCCACAGGTGTGCAGCCTCACCTGGCCCGAGTCAGACTGATTAGACTCTGGGGCTGAGGTGAGGGTGTACACCTGTGGGGCATCTAGTAATCAAGGCCCACAGCTTAAACCAGCCATCACCACACAGACTGTCTGGGTCTTCAGTGATAGCATTGTTCTATTGTGCTGCAATCACTGTTATGCCTGAGTCAAGTGAAGTAAACAGACGTGTCTGTGTCATAGTCTGATCCTTTCCAACACAATAGGTGCCCCTCCTTAGGCCAAGAGAAGTATTACTGTATTACTTGGCCTAGTATTAAATGTGTTACTGTTCATATCACATTACACAGACAAATACCCACAGATTCATATATCATATTCATATCATATCTAAAATGCCCAATGCGCGGGTTATAAATACATATAACATTATAATGGTATCACTAGTATGAATATATTGATATTTATTAATTATATTTATAAAGAATCATTTTCTGTTCATTTCATTGTGATTTATCAAGTCAGACAGCGACGGACTAGGATTAATTAATTTCTGGATTAATTAATTACATTTTCAATTAAATTCAAATTATACATCCCCATGGCGCCCATGGATTTGCCCATATTATTATTTCAATTTAAAAAATGTAAATATAATATATATATTTTTAATTTATTTTTTTTGCTTGCCTTGGCACCCCCTATCCTAGGCTGTCCTAGGCGGCGGCCTATATATATATATAATATATATGGTATATATAATATATATAATACGGTCCTGCCTGCATGGAGGCGGGTGTGGGCGGTGTGTGTTGAGGGCGGTGTGTGTTGAGGAGGGCAGGGCGGTGTGTGTTGAGGAGGGCGGTGTGTGTTGAGGAGGGCAGGGCGGTGTGTGTTGAGGGCGGTGTGTGTTGAGGAGGGCAGGGCGGTGTGTGTTGATGGCGGTGTGTGTTGAGGAGAGCGGTGTGTGTTGAGGAGGGAGTCATTTGTATAAATAGCCTGTGTGACTTCTGGGGTAGACCACTAGTAGTCCACTAGTACCTCTGGAACCTCTGGAACCATGCTCACCTTGATGCTCCGCACAGCACTCTGTAAGTGGAGTCCATATGTTGAACTCTTCACCAGACACACACTCACTTGTGTCTTTCTGAAACATGATTTGTGTTATTGTCTGCTCAAAACAGACAAATAAATGTTTTTGCAGATGATAATGATGTCCTTTATTTTGTAGTGTTCGCAGCAGTCTGCTGTCTTACATGTGCAGGTAAGTGTGTGTGTGTGTGTGTGTGTGCGCAATACTGCATTTCTGATGTGCTTTCAAGCAGGGATGGGGATCGAGGGGAAGGACACGGTTCCATATTTCTAAAAACCCCAAAAATCAATAATAAGGTCAGAGCTTATGGAGACCAGCGGGTCCAGTAATGTGACGTCATGTCATTTAAATCGACTGTCTAATAACGTGTTCGAATTCAATTGAATGCCTCACGCCCTGTTCGCTTCCTCTCATTCGGTCAATTGGTATTTCCACAGAGAGCATCATCACCTGTGAACGCAGAGTCGAGCGCCTGAGTTGCGGTGAGACCAACGCTTTCATTAAGCTGCTCTCTTAGAGGGCTTTGATGTGTTAAATTCACTTTGATCAGATGGAGAGATAGATAGATGATAGATATATGATAGATATATAGATATATGATAGATGGATAGATAGATATGTGATACATAGATGGATCGATAGATAGATATGATGTAATGGATGTAATAATAAGGCCGAAACCAGGACATAGCTATATGTTTGCTTTAAGTTAAAATGGCAAATGTTCAAACCACCTTTTAAGGAAAAAGGCAAGGAAAATCACTTGGATATAATATGATTTAAAGAAATGTAATATTACAACATCATTTTGTTCATTCATTCAATCATCATCTTCAGAATCACTGCCACCTGGATCCCGTATTTAATATCTTGAGATCCAAAGGTACTTGCTGCTCAACGCTTGCCTGGCCCCAAACTTGAGCTTGCACATGTACCCCATCAATGTGCTGTTTCACCCTCCGTAGGTGGTAGCTTTTCACTCCCTGTATATACTTGCAGAAAATGTGCCATCGCAGCTCTGGAATGTTTCTTATTTGGATTCCTGTTGGGCAGTAGGCAGCACAGACGAACCTAGCCAAGCATTTCTTTTGTTTCTCTGTTACTCTGGAGTCATCTGAAAGCATCCTCAGAGCTTCAACGACGTCATCCTCAGCTTCAAGGAAGATCTTGAACCATGCTCAAGTTTGGGGCCAGGCAAGCGTTGAGCAGCAAGTACCTTTGGATCCTCTGCAAAGTGGCTACAAGGACGTCAAAGGCCAGTTGAGACCCATTACCACTGATGTACTACCAGCTCCTGAGGCCATCATTGAAATGGTGAGATGCACTGCAAAGGAGATGTTCCTGTAGGTCAAGAAACTGACAATGCACTGACCTTTGCCAATGCAGTACACAATGTGAGAGCGATGACAACTCAAGATATGAAATACGGGATCCAGGTGGCAGTGATTCTGAAGATGATGCTTGAATGAATGAACAAAAATTTTCCCCCCAGGATTCCGCGGAAAAAAATCCTAAATTCTGCGGCATTCCGCGGACATTAAAAAACAACTTAAAATGACCAGTTATTAACCCTCTGGGGTCAACGATGTCGCTGGCGACATGGAAGTAACGTGACTCTACTTACTTTTTGTGTAATATCTCTGGAAGTGTCTATTCGTTAGCGCTGCGCCGTGTCAACACAGGCTCCGGTGCAATCGCAACCCTTTCAGAAGCTTTGTTATCCAGCCTAGAACAGCAGGTCTTTTGGGGGACTTTGCTAAATAAATCCATAACGATAAATCCAACACTGAATGTCTGAATAATTATTTATCCATTTTTCTGTGTTGTAAACAGTCATTATTGTTAGCGGATGTGATGTAAGCCTCCCTCAGCCAAAAGCTGGGCGGTCTGAGCCTCAGGGAGTCTGGGAAATGTAGTTTGTACATCTAGTTCAGGGGTGCCCACTGTTTATCGCGCGTATATCCCCGCTAGCGATTGTTGACGGGGGGGGGTGCTGCCGCGTATATCCCCACTAGCGATTGTTGACGGGAGGGGTGAGAGTTCGCGAACCAGACAAGAGCTCGGGATCGACCGTAAGCCAGGTCGCGATCGACGTAGTGGGCACCCCTGATCTAGTTACACTCACTGTGGAGCGCACGGAGAGAGACGCTTTTTTTAGTTGCCGTTTTCTTTTTCACACGGAGGGTTATTTCTGCTTTTCCAAAATGGCATCACGGCAAAGAAAATATCTAAAATAAAATACGTATTGTAAAATATCGGAACAAGCCCTTTAACTTTTCTTTGTTCACTGCCACCTGAACTCATTTATATAATAGTGTGTTGCAGCAACATCTAGTGGTTGGGATGACAATTCTGCATGATTCTGCAGCTTGTCTACTATTCCGCGAACAGCGCTGTATTCCGCGGACGGCCCAGGATTCCGCGGAAAATTCTGCGATCGCGGAATCCTGGGGGGACTACAAAATGATGTTGCAATATTACATTTCTTTAAATCATATTATATCCAAGTGATTTTCCTTGCCTTTTTCCTTAAAAGGTGTTTTGAACATTTGCCATTTTTTAAATCCAAAATGGAACTGACTTAAAGCAAAGAACACTGCTGGGATTCATATAGGCCATATAGGGGTTTCCAGCGCAGGTGTTTACTTTTGGTGGTTGCCATTTTGAAAGTCCAAGATGGCCACCACAGAGACTTTGAAAAATAATTTAACATTGTTTTGGGGTTTGTCACACTCTACATTTTCCATAAATGTATAGTTTATAAACTCCCCAAAAAATGTTAACGAAAGTTTTAATCAGGACATTGTGAACCTGACTACTGTATATGTTGATTTTGAGATTTTCTGATAATGTACTTCTATGATAACCCTAGTTTCATAAAATGTATAAAATAATGGCCAATATTAATCATAAATATATAATTTACATGATTATCCGCCACAAACCAACACAAAGCAAAACTCATTTACTCAAATTGATTTGTCACATACAGGACCAGTCGTTTAGTACAGACATCACTTCACACACGGCTTCCTTACTGAAACATCGTGGAGGCTTTTTTACATATCTATAGTTTAGCACTCAAACAGGCAAATGTGTCACAGCACATGTGTTTTTGGATTAAATTAAATGTAAATTTTAATATATTTATGAAATGGCCTGTGTAAATCAGTAGCCACTCAGTTACTAACTTACTCCAACGACCCCAAAATGACCCCCAACATGATGTAAATTTGCCTATTTTCAACTATATTACCTCATTTGATCATCTTAAAAGTAGAATAAATAAAAGCCATAACCCTAATAATAATAATAACCCTAACCTAGTGTAACCCTACCCCTAACCTAGTGTAACCCTAAAGGGCGCTACATGCTCGATCGACAATGACGCGACAGCAACACAACAGCAACCATGCGACCATGGCGCAGCGCTGTGCAATACATGCTTCAGCAACAGCAACGCGCAAACAACGCGCAACCTAAGCAACATATAGTATCCCGGATGTAGCTTGCGAAACCGCAGGCTGCAAACTGTTGTAATGTTCACTCTAGGGACTGTTAATATGTCACTTTATTAAGTTTTAATATTTTTTCAGGCGAGAAAGTAACCATGTAGATTCAGAATATGTGGTCAGTTTATTCAAATAACGCTTTTTGGGAAATTTGCTCCGACGTTTTCGGACGCGATGAGCCGCCGGTCGGGTGAGAGCAGCGGTCATCTCAGCTGCCAGTAGCCCAACTCCTGAGCTGATCGGCCGGGTAGGATAGGTGTGCGTGCCGTGCCGTACCCGGCTGGTCAGTGGAAAAGCGGCATTATTAGTATTATAGTTAGTATTGGTATTATATTATTATTAGTTTGTAGTATATTATAGTTAAGTTAGTTAGTAATAATAGTTA
>OMKN01080322.1:0-12354 GCA_900302345.1 Melanonus zugmayeri
AGGGAGGGCGTAAAGGATTGGAGGGTAGGATGGAGGGGGTGGGAATGAGTACAAAGTGAATGAAAGAGTGAGAAGGAGTGAGAAAGAAAAAAAAAACAGAGATTCAGAAACAGAGAGAGGTGCCAGAAATCTGTTCGAGCATCACCGGGGAAAAAAGGACTTCAACCTTTCCTTTTGAGTATTTCTTGTTTTGTTCCCCCAGAATTCATTGTGACCAGGGTTGTGTCACGCAGAGACCTGCTTTTAAGCTAATCAATAGGAGACTTTTTCACAGTGTTTTCACCAGAACCGCCTGTGTAGCGAGAGTGTGTGGTGGAAAACAACCCATGGTTAGTCATCATTACTAGTTGTTTTCAAATGCAAGTTATTCATACATGTATTTTCCACCACAAGTGTACCGTGTTTCTTTTCTTCTAAACGCTCTGAAAGTTAGACATGTCGGCTCAACGCAGCAGGTGAACTTCCATGGGTGGTCTCCGAAACATTAAGGCCATTGAGTTTTTTTATCATATATATACAGTATATATAGTTACTGCATTACTGTTTTCTGTGCGCCATATTTGTGCTTTTCCCCACGAAATGGGCTATTATAAACACACTTTCCTTCAAATGCATAAAGCTAAAATGCTTTGAGCCGTCATTCTTTGGCTGCAAATACATCTGAACATTCCTGAACATGTTTATTCATCATTCAACGGTCAGTAAACCACTGGTGGGGGTTTCAGTTGAGGAAATGATTATTCAACAGACGTCGCTAATTCCCACAAATGATTATTAACTGCAGAGTTACAAAGGGAGTGCTGACCCGGTTGTTTTGACACCATGCGCATATTGATAATGCAACTTAATTAAGAAACTAAAAAGCGATTATATTGACCAAGTTAAATTTCCATTTCAAATTTTTGTTTTCCATTCATTCATTAATTCATCCATCCGCCTAAAACGTATCTTATGGTTTATATTGCATGAATCAATGGTCTTATCCACCCTAGCCCGACTGTCTAAGTGAACCAGTTTGATGTGTTAAGTGGTAGTAAACATATTTGATGAGCTCCAGTGAAAATAGAGAGACAACACATTAATAATAACCAGACTGTAAGCAGCACAGAGAGCTGGAGCTAGCGCGAGGTTCCCCAAAGGCTGCTTCTGTAGCGATGATCGTTTCCTGACAATAAAACACACAAACACAAACAACAGCTATAGCAACACCCTGGGCTACAGACGATACAATCTGATATCCGATGTGTGTGTGCACGTGTGTGTATGTGTGTGTGTGTGTGTGTGTTGTGGAGGGCCTCACCATTTCAACCAATCAGCGAGTACAGACACAGGTCGTAGGCAGGTAGCGAAGAAGAGAGTCATTAGCCCGCTAGCTTTCATATCAGCAGCATGTTTGCTATGACATGCCCACTTTTCAACGATCGAATCAAATTCCTCCCAACATTATGTCCCGCCCAATATCGCGAGGCCATCGGCTCGATCGGCTCTTCCGAGATCTGGCCCGTTTCAACCGGAAATACGCTACACTAAGGCAGATCTATGCTCTAGAATTGCCACTTCTGCTCGACTTTAAGTCTGTGGTGATGCAGGGTGAATAACTGCACAGATGTATTTAACGTTTAATTAACACAGGGCTCTGTCCCATTTGTTATTGTGTGGTTTCTTCAGTTGTTTTGCCTTCAGGAACTCTTGAAAGCCATTGGCTTGTCACACATTGGCTCAGATCCAGAATGAAGCTGGAACAATTTAAACAGATCTTAATCCCACCAAGCTTCCTGTTCCACAGACAGGAGACACAACACACAACGAGTGGGAGGAGGAGGGGTCATCCCGTGTCACATGGTGTCTCGTCAGATCAGCCGCTAATGGAAAGCGAAGGTGATGGTGTCAAGGGGCACCCTATTCTAGAGGGCTTCCTTTTAGGGTTTAAATAGCCCTGCCATTTGCCTTCCATCTTCGCAAAGAGAGTTAATCCCGTGTTTGTCACTCATCTTGATCTCATCTAATACCGTGCATGTAGTTGGTGAAATATGTCACCATACAAAGATGGAAAAGAGCAGTAGACTAGAGTTAGAGAAAAAGATGGGAGCTATATGAAGGTGTACAGTCCAACAGGTGTGTGTGTGTGGGGGGGGGTAATTGTAATGCCAACAATGACATCACATCTTTGACCACACACACACACACACACACACACACAAAGGGTATGCTTTAGCTTGGGCCCAAATATTTGCAGCTTTCCTGCGCTGCAAATAACCTTACAGCACTGAAATGTGTAGTTGCTCCACTATTGATTTTACGCTGTTCTCAACCCCACCAGCGGCTTCAGGTAAAAGCGTCTCCTGAACGACTACATATACATGTAACATGACACTAGTAGCCAGGTTATTAGGTTCAATGTGATTACCTGCCTAATCTAACTCTGAGGCTCTAAGGCACTTAAGGCACCATGGGTGGCGGCATAGTGACCAGGGTAGCACATAAGGGTTAGCACAGTGGTCAGCACTCTCTTACCCCACAGCAAGAAGGCCCAAGGTTCAAACTTCAACTGGGGCCTTTCTGAGCCCCATCTCTAAAGACATGCACTGTAGCCTCCTTAGCAAGACACTGCTAGAAAACACACCAAACATGCATGGCATAACATAACTTCCAAGTTGGCATGGAACATGACGTGTTTCAACCAGACACCTTGGACTCCTACAGAACATTGTCTCACAAATCAAGACTTTAGATTCATATCTAAAGTCTGATGGCAGACGAGCTTAGATCTGGGTGAAGGGGGCGTTTCACTTTCTTTCACTTCATATTTGTTTTCGACCAATCATGTTGCTGGAGGTGGGGATCTGTAAGCGTGTAATTGGCGAACACAGACTCTAGCAGTAGTAAACTGTAAAAAAGTGCCTGTAAAGGTATCAAATCAATACTGTGTAGATTGGCCACTGTAGAAATACACATATTAAAATCCCTTTCTGAAAGCTTCATCCACTTGCACGAATGAGTTTTCTTCGGTAGAATATCTCCGTAATGAAACAGGATGAAAGGCGTAACTCTGCCCCTTGCATGTTCTACTTTCCAGCCCAGGCTCTGTGCCATATCCCCCCCGAAGTTCTGCTATAACTGACTGCTGGATCTGAGATTATACTGCACATATTAAGTGGGCTTCATCGTTAATCATCGATAATCCATAAACCAAAGATAAAATCTGGGTTTCTAATAGCTATAATTTGATTGTAGTTTGTTAGAAATGCCATAGCCATCCATCAGTTATTAATGAGTGAAGTGCTCTGTGAGAATATCTGTTCTACGCCTGGCTCATTTCTGATCAATCAGGGCATCTCTTCTGTGATTGGTTAGGGGAATCCATCTTGCCTGTCAATCACAGATGCGTTAATGCAACACTTCTCAATGGCTGAGAAACATAGGGAGGGAGGGAGCAGAGAGGGAGGGGAGTTTTTTGGGGTTGTTTATTTTCAAAATCTTCAGCTCTCTCTCTTTACAACTCTCAATTCTTACCTACAGCGCCTTTAAATATGAATTATCTATGGTCACACGGCAGGGCTAATGTTTTAGACTCCTAAAGGCCTTCATCGTCTGCTACGGTCTGTCTCACTGCTGAAAATATGTTCTTGTCGCTTGTCAGTCGGCTGCCAATTATGAGCTAAGCCTTTGAGCCGTTTTACTCCGGCCATAATGCATTCATACACATAACACATCTCCTAAACCTGTCAGACAATAACCACTTGGTATGCTAGCATAGTAGGCAGGTTTTGTCCATAAAGTAGCCAAAACTTTAAACTTTGTTGAATAATCTTTCTCTGAGATTGTCAAGGTTGTCCCCAGCTTTCCATTGGCGACTCTACGACCAACTTGCAGCCCCTTTTGGTGGACCTTCACAAACCCACACAGCTAGCCGAACCACCGAACTATGGCGTTCCTCGTGAAGCAAATGCTGGGGGATAAATTGACCGGCGTGATGGGTGGAGGAGCTAAAGAGCCCGCTGGGGCGGATGCGGGCGGGAAGGAAACGCCAGCGTCTAAAGGCATGTCCCGGGAGGAGTCTGAGGAGTACCAGAGGCAACTGATAGAGGAGAAGTGAGTAGATTGAAGTAACAGGTTCATGTTCTCTCCATCCATGTTGAATGAAGAAAGGCTCCAGGTCTTATTCAAAGTAACATCAATTGACTAGGAAAGCATGTTGATTAAAATCCCCATGAACCGATGGGGTCGGCTCCTGACCTGCTGTATCGCTTTAGAGGTGGAGAGATGTATCTATTTTACAATGTTTAGAGATTTAGCTGTTTCGAGGAAGCTATTTATCCATTAAGCTGCTGTCCTACTTAAACAACAATAGATAAAGAATGCTAGTCCTATTTGTAGTAGGCCCCTAGGATGTGTCTGCAGAACGTTCTCACACTGTGGTATTCCATTCATGAACCATAAAACCTTAATAATACACAGCGAAGGGAATTACTATAATCTTTGTTTAATTTAATGCCTTTTGTCATTGAAGGATTGTCATTAAAGGACTATAAAACATGTAATAATTACTCAAAATACTACTGCATACCAGTCAATAAGGTTTCAATCAACTAGCCAAATGATTGAGCAGGTTAAAATACTAGGGAATGGCATGTATAATATTACATATTACCGGTAATTAAATGTCAAATGAAAAACTGAATTCTAGTCCCCAGGTAAATAAGATACGATAGTGCTTTATTAATCCCAGATGGGAAATTTGGGAGTAGCTGCACTGGCTTTTCTGTGGGACAGATAACCCACGGAACAGCTGCTTCGACAGGATGGATCATTTGTATTTTTAAAAGTGGAACTGTGTCACTGTGTTAAGTAGACACCGGACAGATTAGCACTGAACGGCAACCTTTAAGTGCGGTTGGTGTCCGTTTTACAGTTAAATATGGGCCGGCTGTGGGGGTTTTGTGTACAGTAGGTGTGCTTGATGTCTACCCATGACGTGTGTGTGACATCAATGGAAGGAAGCCCGGCTAAGAAGGAAGCTTCAGGTGGGGCTTTATCTTACTTAGTTGGATCTCAAATTAAATGAGTAGATGAGTACGGTATGAGTATGATAGGTCTTGTCGCAGGCTAGATTCCAGAAGTCACCATTAAACATAACCCTCTTCTTGGTCTGTCACGATGTTATTAAAATATCCCACCTCACATTATAAAGTAAGGTATGCTGGGACACACGTCACAAGGTCATAATAAATATAATTTTGTACAAAATATTTGTACAAAATTATTGTAGGCCTAGTGCAATTTGTGGTATTTGCATACTTAAGTAATTCTAGTTCAGGGTACTTTATACTACTGGGTGGGGATTCAGGGTCTGCAAATGTTATACTCTTTTTAATTGAATATAGTGGCTATAAACCTCCATTGAGCAACTTTTCCTCGTTTAGCCCCTGGATAAAACGAAACGTGTAAATGGTCAGATATTGCAGGGCATATATTGCATCTCGCAGCTCTGGCTGAAGCTTCAGTAATCTCAGCCAGTGAAGAGACAATCTTAAAACAGATTTGGGTTAAGATGAACGCTGAATGTGGAGCTTATCCTACAGTTTAGGTGCAGTAGGTTGCCAGGAGAGTGACCGGGTCAAGCCAGGTTGCTGGTAGCAATAGACCCTTTTCACAGAGGTATCATCATAGGACAAACACAGGTGTCGCTCATAACACTAATTATGAACCAGGTAGTAGACTGAACTAGTGTAGATAAGTCTATACCCGTGCCCTGGTACCTAAAAGCATAGACATATATACATAGACGCCGCATTAGCCTTTGTATCATACGTCAACATCGCCGCCATATTGGAGAGTCCAAACTGGCCTGTAAACACATATAGGTAAACGGTGGAGATGTGTTTTTTCTGGATAAAAAGCACTATAACGATAATATATAATATATATAATATAATATATAGATGTATATAGATCTATATATAATATATAGATAATATAATATATAACAATATCGTTTTTGTACTCAGCTCCCCTGCTTACCTATATGTGTTTACAGACCAGACTTGGCCTCTCCAATACGGTGGCGACGTTGACATATCGCATCACCGGGCCCAAGCAGTCAATGCGGCGTCTATGTGCTGTATGTATGTGCATAAAAGTAGCAGACCCGTAATTAGTGACATGACACCTGTGTTTGTCCTATGATGACACCTCTGTGAAAAGGGTCTATTCATTCAACTCTCCCCGTCGTTGCCCTGAGCAGGCTTTGAGTGCACCTTGTATTTCCCTCTGACAGTGCACAGGGTAACTGCGATGCTTTAGCAGTAATTCATTTAGTATTATATAGACATTTTAATCAGTAATATATCAGTTATATATTTCCGGTGCATTTGTCATAACTTCAGTTTTTTGGTTAAGTTCCAAAAAAATACATCTTCTTATCATTATGCACCGTTATTTGTATAGACTGACTAAATGCTAGTTAACTACATTATAAATCCACAGCACCATGCAAAGCATAGTTTGGGTAAAAGATACTCATATTCATTAATGCAGACCATTCGAGATCAGGGCCATATTCAAACTGAATCGATTTATTTCTTTTTTTACAATTGGCAGTCTCGTTTAAACCAATCAAAATAGTCCAGTGAGTGGAGTTAATCAACCTAATGAGATACATCTGGTGGAGCGGGTCGATATGATCTTGTTCATTTAGATCATAACACGTGTGTGTGTGTGTTTTTCCACACCAAACTAACAACATTAGTGTGAGGTGGAAAAACTACTGCTAAGACACTGAGCTTTCCAAGAGGGTTTAGAAGATGGCCACCTGCTATCCTTGTCCCCTATTAACCTCTTAATGCTTTTGCCGTCTGTTGTGGCTCCATCGGTTAGGCTGGACGTAGCGGCAGGTAGACATTCTTGGAAAGTCAAAGTGAGACAAGGTGAACGCAGATTCATTCGGGATGTGAGACGCAAACGCCAGCCAGATGCTGAACCACTCCATACAGTGGTTCTGGTTTCATGAAAAGCAATTAGGCCAACACCTTGAAGGAATTGTACCTGCCTTTGTAGACACTGCCTAATTACATAACACAAATCTTATTCCTGTAAATTATACATTCATATAACAATTGATACACTAAGGCTCCGGTCGCATTGTCTTTTTTGCTTAGGAAGGTTCCTGAAGTATCTAAGTGGCAGCCATGATAAGAGCTGGTCAAATTCTCTAAATGCTAAGGAAAGGGGCTTCAATGCTTCCTTTCTTATCTCCTTTAGCATAGGGTACACTGGACCATCCTTACGAAAGGAAAGGAGATAATGCCGTCCCACAATCCCTTGCGGCAGCAACATTTAAAGCAATGCACCATTCGGCCGTTCGCAAAAACAAAAGATCAACATGACCGACAAGGGACACAGATCATCATGTAAACCATCACACTAATTGGGATTCAAGTTGATGAATATGAGGGGACAGGAGGGTGAGCGTGAGCAACCACTCTCAATGTGACAGCCATTTCGGTTAACTTTTGTGACTGGTAGCCATGGGGCGAAGTATCTAAGATGCACTTTTAGTAGTCCATCTTCAGAACATTGTAGTTTCACCACGGCAGACCCACGTCCATAACATCCGCCATCACATAATTACGTAGCTGAGTGTAAGTGCAGTCGGATTCTCTTAGCACCGGGGTTGTCTTTTCCTAAGTCCTTAAGAATTCTCCTTCACATCTTTCCTTGACCTCATGATGTTTTCCATTGAGGTCAAGGAAAAGTTGGTTAGGAAAACATCATTTTTTAAAGATTAATTTTTCTACTATTTTTGACTATTCGACCAGAACCTAATCGTTTTTTGGGGGGTGTATTAGTTTATGGTTAAATGAAATACATAGCCCGACAATTAAAAGTACAAGTTCAGTTGTATGAAAATGTTACAGTTTTCTTTTGTTACATTTCTGTACTAATTATTTTACACAACTATACATTTTGAAGTGGGTGTTGATTGCATTATGTTCACTTGATAGACACAAGTGCACATTAACTAATTGTTTTATTCTAATGTAAGTTTCTGTGTGGTTTACAGCCAACACTAAACCATTGTATATTTTCAGCTGGCTGTACTGAACAATGTATTTTCAGTGACCGCCTGTTTCCCACTCGTTCTAATGCAGAATCGAACGGGATAAGGGGTTTGCCACAAAGAAGGCTGAGCGGGCCAATCTGAGAGTCGGACTGAGAGACAAATACAGACTTCCAGAGGTAAGGGGAACCTTATTGTTTAGTTTTTTTGTAATTCATAGAATCTCTCATGTTTTCTAAATGACATCTCAAGAGTTGAAACCGAACCTAAATACATGAATAATAATAATAACAACTATATCTATATATATGATCTAATATAGAATATAGATCATATTACATAACTATAATTCATATAATAATATGTGTTATTATACTTATGACTGTAATTATTATTCAATATGAATAGCTAATAATTTAAATAATAATACCGGTACTAATGATTATATATCATTATCATAGAGTGCTCAAGATGACGCAACGGTTCAGATGGCAGGGGATGATCTGGACCTCCCGGAGGACCTTGCGAAGATGGTGGAGGAAGACGAAGAAGAGGAGGAGATCAGCGACTCCTTTCTTGGGAAGATTCAGAACATGGACGTGGACGCACTGAAAACCAAGGCCCAGACCACCATGACAGAGATGAAGCAGGCCGCCGAGAAGAAGTGCACCGTGATGTGAACACCATACGGACTTCCAGGGAATTCAAGAAAATGATCACGTGAAGTGTCTCGATGCACAGATTGAGACTTAATGTGCTAAATGACTCCAATTGAAAATATGCTTCATGTGCTAACTGACTGCTCCTATGCAGCAGATGTGTCCAATATGTATGAGTCATATTTTCAACATGACCATGATGGGGATTTTCCCTCTATATAGTTACAGAATTACTGTTACATTACATATTCAGAATTTTTTTTTTATTAAAATGGAACAAAAAATGAATGAAATAAAAACAAGGATTCAACAAAGTATGCCGTTAAATGATTAGTAAAACATGGCCAGGTCATAGGAGACTAGACCTAATCTAATCTATTCTGAGTGGTTGCTGGGTGAGTATTTACTAGTTGATGACTGTTGTGACAAATCGCAAGATTAAAAGATAAAGAAACAACATGTTTCAAGAGGTTTTGTCTCTGCTAATGAGGCCAAAAGCATGGGATTAAATGATAATCAAACCAACCTATAGGTCCTCAGCAATACGGTCCATAAGCATGGGCTAGCAACATGTGGCTATTGATTACCTCAACGTTAACAGCAGTTCAAAATGGTATACTATATTAGCATACACATTATGGGAACATATGCCCAAGCATGCCTTTCACCCTGTAAATCCTATAAAATATTATTTTAGTTTAGTTCATTAATATAAATTACACTGACAACAATATAATATCTTTAGCAAAAAATATACTATTTATTCATCTTCAAATGATCCTCAATACATGTATATTTTACGCAGCGCTACTGGACACTGTTGTAGGACAACTGTTTATCGGCCCGTGACGCAACCCCCTCAGCTCGGTCGATCACGTGATCTCAGTCCCTTTCCTTATTCCTCTTCCTCTTCCTCTTCCTCGTGCCCATGCTGTTCCCCAACCCCCTTTCCCCCTGTAAGCTGACACAGCTCCTTTAGACGTTAGTGGCCTTGCTCCTAATAGGATCACAGCGGATTAACCTGTCATCTGATAAAACTAAGAGGCTTGATAGCTACGCTGCACCATCTTAACCAATTTGCACTCAATTAGGATAATGGGGGGAAAAATGAAAAGAGGGGCAGCCTTAATATAATAATGTGATAATATGATTATTAACTTCCTTCGCCGAATGTTTTCACGTTGGAGCATTCAAGCTCTTGGGGCAATAGGCTCTTGTTATTCAATTCATGAGACAACAGACTGATGCAACTTCAATGTACTTGTGTGCTATAGGAGGAGGAAGTGTGCATCTGAAATATGGCCTCTGAATCTTCGTTTATTGCGAAGAACAATGAGCATCAAAGTCCACTTGAATGCTCACTCACAACTACAGACTACAGACAAGTACAGATCTATTTACTGTTTATTCTCTAATTGGACCAACTCATTAGCATAGAGACTCTTGCACATACAGGGAGAACATACAAGATATGAACATTTGCAGAGAGGAGGGTTGTAAATTACTTTACATAAAAAAGAGCGATACATAGCATGGTAACAATATTCTTTTTATCCAACTGTTTTTTGTTTTCGTTTATAAAAATCATATTCCGAAAGATTGATTTTCTTTTTGTTCATCTGTTTACACCTATACATAGATAGAATAGTAGCTTGTTTCATACAAAAGAAGCAAAGACAAACCAGGGAAGAATCCATTTCATTAAGCCACCATATCCCTATGGCCAATAGCATGCTAACGGCAGCAAAGCCCTGCCAAAGGTGTACCTCTTAAGTCCTTTATTTAATTCTGCAACCAAGCTCACCCATGGGGAAACATAATGGGCTTTGTAGAGAAAATTATTTTGAACAACCAAAGGAACGGTGTCGGGTCCAAGTCATTTAACTCATTGCCAACAAGCTCATTGATCTCACTTGGGCAGTGGAAGCCAGTTTAGAGTGTCTTTTAATGAGTTAGCAATCACCTGCGTAATGTCGCTCACCTGACCTGCAGTATCTCTAGCAGATCCTGAGGATGGACCGCCCCAATGTCCGGTGGTGATTTCAGAACAGCCTTCACATATAACACACGCCACATGATTCAAATGAATAATTAGGATACAGTTCAAAATGTGATCGTGTTCAGACATTTGCCTCGACTCTGCTGTTTATCCTTTAAAATAGACAACTACTTCTAAAACAACAACAAAAAGTATTTATATTGCTATAGTTTGTAATTTGTTCTATATACATTAAATGTTGTACATTTGATCTTCTATGATACATCTGAATTGATTCACAACTTCCAAAAATGTATTATTTTTTAATTACAATTTCTTACGATTGCTAAAATGCTTAAAATGACAAATTTTCACAACTCTTCACACAGTTAACACAACAGGGGTCTGTTGGAAGCCATACCATTGACACATTTGTTGTTGATAAGACACAAAAGGCTCATCCATAACCAAAACTCTTTTTACCACCTATTTCAAAAGTGATAATCATGTTCAAAACCTCACATATATGACTGTAAAGCTACAGTGAACAGCAGGTCACATTCTACATTGAAACACATGCTCCTTCACCGAACAACTTATATTCATATATTGTTCAAGAGAAAAAGCTGATTGAAGTTATGTGGCGACGCCCAGTCGATTAGTGAAAGAAATGACTGTATTCTGACTGTGTATTTTATTTTACAGTACTGTGTTCATCTGCATTATTGCAGATATTTTGTTAGTTTTATCACTTTTGCAGTCATCTGTTATTTATTTGCTAATAAAGCCTTTATAGCATTTCTATGTTCCTTTTGCACACTGTACATTTTCTAAAGTAAAGAGGAGTCATTCTGTTTTGGTATGAAATGTTTTTTTACTGTAAAAAGGAAAAATAAAATGTAAATCTAACTTCAAAAGAAGTTAAGAAGTACTGAGCCGAAAAAGAATTATTTACTATCAATATACTAGTTTAAAGGTAGGACTGGCACATGTAAAATAATGTATCTTCTGTAATACCATCTTAGACAAAGTGTCATAAATATTGAGAAATGCTTGCTAGCGATTGTAAAAAACTTTTATAAAAAAAAAGAATAATATGTTTTGTCCTTTTGTCTTAGCTTTGCCTTTGTGTGTTTACATTATTGCTTAGTTGATCAACTGATCAACTAAGCAAACCTTTTCAAATATATAAACTACATAATCTTGTACACACTTTACTTTGCTTTCATGCCATAATTTGCCACACCGCCTTTCTTAGCGCACAGTGGACGAGTAGATCCTGAAATTAGTAGCCCTGTGTGAGAATGGACTTTTAATCGGGAATCGCTTTGAATCAAGAATCGATTTTGAATCGAATCGTGAGATACCGAAAGATTCACACCCCTATACTACGATAGTTTTTGCAACATATTGCCTTGCTTACAGTATAGGAATATATTGAATCGTAACCCCTGTATCCTGATACATATCGTATCGCCAGATTCTTGCCAATACACAGCCCTACTGTAACAGACTACGTTTAGCTTCAGATAAGTGAGTTGATGTCACAGGAAATTAGGTCGTTAGGCTCATTAAGGACAGGCTTGATCTCTGAGACTCTTGGCTGCCACAGCAATGTTCCCAATGTTTCCCAAATGGTATATTTTCATCTCATCTTG
>OMKN01080322.1:12374-23919 GCA_900302345.1 Melanonus zugmayeri
TATTAAGATCAGTGGACCAGGCCTCCCTCAGATGGTCAGTGGATATAGATGAGGCAAATAGGGACACAAAACGAGATATCAAGTGTTTGGAGCCCGGAGGGAGCCGAAGGAGGTCATAGAATGGGCAATTCTCTGGCATTGTTTTAAAATTTGGAATTCTGTCTTCGACATAATGCCTAATTTGAAGATAACGAAAGAAGTGGGAGTTAGGGATGTTAAATTTAGTTTGTAACTGCTTAAATGATGCAAACTTTTTGTGTGAGAATGGACTTTTAATCGGGAATCGCTTTGAATCAAGAATCGATTTTGAATCGAATCGTGAGATACCGAAAGATTCACACCCCTATACTACATAGTAGTATATACTACCTATATACTACCCCTATACTACATAGTAGTATAGGGGTGCGATAGTTTTTGCAACATATTGCCTTGCTTACAGTATAGGAATATATTGAATCGTAACCCCTGTATCCTGATACATATCGTATCGCCAGATTCTTGCCAATACACAGCCCTACTGTAACAGACTACGTTTAGCTTCAGATAAGTGAGTTGATGTCACAGGAAATTAGGTCGTTAGGCTCATTAAGGACAGGCTTGATCTCTGAGACTCTTGGCTGCCACAGCAATGTTCCCAATGTTTCCCAAATGGTATATTTTCATCTCATCTTGAGACAACAACAAAACATTTTTTGATTTGAAATCAAATAAAAAGAAACAATTCTGCTTGTATTTGATTTGATTAATTCTGTGCCTTTTGGACCCAGGTTCAAACCACTGGCAAGGCACATGAATATATCAAAAGGTAGCACTCCTCAAAGGGGGACTGCCCATTGGTCCAAAGGACCCATTATTCCGAAACCCCAATAGTTGTAAAATGTAGTTAGTTAGGTGTACACAAAACACGAAATATAAACAATCATATGATATGCTGTGCAATTTAAAACAGCGCATCATTTAGGATGATTGAATTCATTTTTATTTTATTATTTTAATTTAATTAATATATTTTGAACTAGCCTTGATATTTTTTGCCAATGGGCACACAAAAAAATCAAGCATTTCGTAAACGGTATCTTTACGTTTGCATGTCAAAATACACTAAGATATTAAGGGCAAAAAACTCCAGGGAGAGTGTGTATTTTCAGAGCAACGGGCCTTCAGAGCAGTGGGCATGGCACCCTTAAAAGTAGTTCTTAAGTTTGACATGTCGGTAAGTAAAAAGCTTTGAGCAAACAATGAGCAATTCAGTTCTTCTGCTGTTTAGCCCTAATGTTGTACTGCACTTCAAAACGTGGAGGTGCATGTAAGGCAGGATGTGTTTGAATACAACTGTTTGTATAAATGCAAATCTTTACTTTGTGTAGCCATTCTAGTTAGAGTCCATCTCTGTGTCTTTCCCTCCCCCTCTTACATTGTCTATAATGAAGGGATTAGCGAAAACTCTCAGTACGAGCCATTATCTTTTGGACAATAGATTTTTTGAAAGAAAGTTTTGTTAAGGCTTCATTAGCGATGGCCTCCCTCTGTGGTCTGAATGCAGGGCACATTTGAAGCAATTACTTGACCAGAAAACAACCGCCAATCATTCTTAAAGGGGACGGAGTCCCAATTAATAAACCTCTTAAATCCTTTTGGTTTTACATCCACTGCCCTGCGAGGTTTTGGTGACCCGTGTGGTTAAAGGAGAGTTTTGTCCACTGAGAAAAAACATTCCATCAGGTTGTTAGACAGGGGGTCCAACAGCGATTCCTTTGCTCACTTGGGCGCAGGGGATTTTCAAGGACTTAATGGGGGAGTAGCAAGTGCCTACAGTAGCTATCCCAAGTGTCTTTGGCTGTCATTTGTCTACTTATGGACTAGTGAGTCAACGTGAACACAGCCTATCCTCTGCAGCACCAACGTGATAGAGGGTAAGTTATCTTACCTTGTCTGCGTTTCAGATATGTTGGTGACTTGGAACAATTCAGTGCTTGCTTGTTTTTGCGTGTAATTGATTTGCTTTCTGATTTATATAAAACAAGGTTTTGACTTGATTTTTTAATGTTTGTTTTGTAGGCCTACATAATTATAATTTATAGTTGCTATATATTTGTATAATATTGTCTATTACAAAAATATATTGGGTTCATCTTTAAACTAAATACAAAACAGAACATTATGTGTACAAATTAGAGCATACCTATTTCAAGATAGCCACAGCAATATTTAACCATTGAACGACAAAATTCAAAATCAATTTGAAACAACATTTTAGTGATCTTGGACACATACAAGTTATCATTTTACGTGACTTAAGTTTTCTTTACATTTAATTTTTCTTCAATTTTATAAGATGATTAATGACTTTTTTTCCTTTTCCTGCTATTTCCCTGTTGTAGCTAACAATATAAAGTCTTGGACATTTTTGCTTCAACTTTTCTGAAGTGAGATTGGAAGAATTCATCCCTTCCCCTAGGCCTCACACACAACCTCTGACCAGCGAGGAGAGACCACTGAACGCTGGGAAAGTTGCACTTCCTTCCTCCTGGTGGCAATTCATTGTTCATCAAAACATTTATTTTTTTTTCTAAACGTGAAGAAGGAAGAGCGTCTCGGATGCATTTGTCAATGGATACCCTTGGAATGGTGGACGATGGTTGCCTGGACAACTACGACATGTCGAAGGGTGCAGGGTCGAGCGGTGGAGGCCGGGTCCATAGCATCGACGTGATACTGGGATTCAGTAAAGACCAGGACCCGTTGCTCCAACACGCAGGGGAAGTTCAGAACCACAAGGTGAACGGAGGGAACCAGGAAGACTCTGAGAAGCAGGCGTCCTCCGATCCATACAGACACCTTTCAGACTTGGGCGATAGCACACAGCATTCCACTTTCGACGGTGAGTGGAAAACACACACATCCATTGCATGGTCTTAGGAAACATGTCCATTAAAGCTATACGTATTATAAGTGTTCTGTTAACTGTGGTACTAATCTAACACATACAATTAACCATTTGTGGAATTAGTGTTGTTAAAACCATTTAACACACTACAACAATAAATAACACATCTTTTGGAACCCTATTGACTACCAGACACACTTAGAGCTTATATTATATTGTGAAAGGATGAATCTCGATGTGTCTCATTTAGTTATGGCTATATCCATGCCTTACTTATAAACTTATACTCACAAATCATAACAGCACATTTTTTGGAGGAATAACATGATGAGGCAATGTTTAGTGTTTGGTTGAATATGCCAATGCACAAGTAGGGCTACACTACATTTTGCAGATGTTTGGATGCCATTTTTAAAGGTATCCTATATTTAAAAAATCACTTGACTTAAATATGAGGGCATCCATACTATAAAAAGCAATCAGGGCATCCATATTAAAACTATTACCAGCATATCAAGCTTAATATCAAGCTAACGTTCAAGCTAAAATAAGAGGTTTAGCATAGCATAGCATTACCTATGGTAACTATCAATCAATACTACTGAATTATCTGTGGTAGCAGAACTATTCTCTGGTGCTGATCATAAAATAATTGACTTCTCACTATCATAGAATGTGATTCAATCCAGGAGTCAAGCAAATGGATTATAGAGATGTTCAAACAGTCAAAAGTCCTACTGCACAAAACAATTATAATTGGGTTGTGTGTATTTTTGACACAGGAAGTTGAAAAGAGTGTGTTTCTAGGTTATATCACATTCACTTGATGTGAGGGGATATGAATGTGATCCTAAACAACCATCAGTTCTTTAGGTTTTATAAACGAGATTGTGACGTATTTCAGTGTTGTATCATTCTAAACCAACAATCCATAGACCATTTCTTTGGCTAATATATTTCTTGCAATCTGGATTTGTACCCTTGTTAGATTAGGGAAGGCATGGATTTACAGGTTTAACTAGTAGCATATGTCTTGGTCGGATTACTCGCAAGGGAAGATTTCAGTGAAAGATGGCATTTGGGCAAGCTGTTGTTGCTGACCCCCTGGTGGGCTCACCTATGATCACGTCCCAAGCATTACTTTGACAGATCCCTACCCCTAGCTTTTCAGCTGAATTAACAAATCATTTACTACTTAAGTATCACTTTGGATTAAGGTATCTGCTAAGTGAAGTAATTGAAGTAATGTCATCGAAGTAATTGAAGTAATGTCATGTTGATCAGGGATGCCTACAGATAGACTGTGGACATTGGGGTTGGACATTGGGGACTGTGGACAGTTATCTCAGGATAACACATGTACAATATATTATATGTTTAGTATGAGCATTATATGTTTGGTATGAGCATGGCAGAGTAGCACATACAGATAAATGTTTTGAATCTATCACCATGCAAATGATGGCAGCTATATCCAGTTCTGTGGTTGCAACTGATGCAAGCAAGACCAAAGGGCTGTTTGCTTTCCCTTGGCCAACAGACCAAGGGAAGGCCTGGCTGGGGCCACTCTCCTCTTGAATAGAGACAAGAGGAACCCTGCTGCTTGTCATTTTATTGTCAACCATTGTGCCACTTCCATCCACTTTCGTTTGTTTACTTTACCAGTAACTTATTTATCGTAGACGGGAATACTAGAAAGAAGGAATAGGTTGTATCAATGTGCAAAAGAATAGAGCCCTCCGAACATGCCCGCAGCCACCATGGAGCTACTGAGTGACTCAAAAAGGTGGTTATTTAAGATTCAGTCAGCCCACTGTCCTGAGTGTGTCATAGGTCTGCTTGAGAGGAACTCTTATTTAAATTATGACTGAATTTAGCATTTTGAAATGAATAAACTTGCTTCAGAAATTAAGCAAAGAAAACACCTCTTAGGGTGCTCTCGATTATTTACACAAGGATGAGAAGCCAACCTTCCTGTTCCAGCATTTTAGGCTATGGGGTGGGGGGGGTGTATTCCTTTACAGTCCATGTCATTCATCCCCAGAAACTTCAACATACTCACTTAGTATTTTACATGAAGCATAGATCTTAATAACATCATGTAAATATGGTTTTTATTGCGTTTCTACATGATTGCAGAGTCAAGCCTTTTCTCCAGTGACAAGTGCGAGGGGGGGGTGAGTGACCTTCAGAAGGACTTGGATGACAATGAGGGGTCCCCAGAACCTGCTAAAGACGAAGACCACCCTAAGAAGAAGCACCGAAGAAACCGCACCACCTTCACCACCTATCAGCTCCATGAGTTGGAGAGAGCCTTTGAGAAGTCCCACTACCCGGATGTCTACAGCCGGGAAGAGTTGGCTATGAAGGTCAACCTGCCAGAGGTCCGCGTTCAGGTAAGGAGGCTCTTAATGGCACAGCGGACTGGTGCACTATTGCATGAGTTTGTCAAGTTTCAGCTATTCTGATCACTGCTTTGTCCTCTGACCAGGTTTGGTTCCAGAACCGCAGAGCCAAGTGGAGGCGTCAAGAAAAAATGGACACAAGCACCATGAAACTCCACGAGTCCCCCATGCTCTCCTTCAACCGGCCCCCGATGCCCTCCAGCGTGGGGCCAATGGCCAACACCATGCCCCTGGATCCCTGGCTTGCCTCACCCATGTCCAGTTCCACACCTCTACACACCATGCCTGGGTTCATGGGCCCACCGCAAGGCCTACAGCATTCCTACTCCAGCCATGGCTTCCTAAACACCCCACCTGGGATGGTCCAGGGTATGCAGTCAATGCCCCCGCCTCCCTACCAGTGTCCGCCCAGCTTCAACGACAAGTACCCCATGGAGGACGAGAGGAGCACCAGCATTGCAGCGCTAAGGATGAAGGCCAAAGAGCACATTCAGTCCATGGATAAAACATGGCAACACATGTGATCTGCTGGGCATACTGAAGCATACAGAAAGGATCTTAATGCTACTCCAGTAAATGTTTACAACAAATGTTGGCGGGTATTTGGTGATGTTACTTTGGAGAGGAGAATGACATCACCTTGAATGTTTGACATTTTTGTGATGATAATGGGCAACTCTCAAAATAAACTTTGTGATTTATTTTTATTTTTTCAAAATGAATTATAGAATGTATTTTGAATGTTTTGAGCTCTGTAACCTTGTGAAGAAAGTATCAAACAGTTTTGGACTTGCATCAGAAGATTTACACATTCTTACATGACTATTTTGGTTGTAATATGGATTGCAACCTTGTAAGGGAATGACTGGTTTTTGATATGAGGATGAAAGCAATTCTGCAGGAGAGGAGTATGTTGACTGAATATGCAACTTTTGTTTGATTAATGGAAGGCTAGTACAAAGGCTAGACATCTTAGAATATATTACATGGTGATGTATTTTTATATTGAGAGTTGATATCAAACACTCACTATAATTATGTCATTTAACTCATTCTTGTATTGTAATGAATGACCCAAGCTCCCTTGCCCCTTTGCCGGTTGACGGTTGAATCCCTGTACTTGTGATCCTCAATACGACACTATTGTAGTTTTATTGGTTTAGCAGGGGTATCTGCACAATCTATTGGCCATATTTTGGTCATTATAAATCGTGGGTCGTTGTTTTATGAAAACAGCTCAAATAACATATCTCAAAGAGTATACTAATAGGTGAGAGTTGAAGATTGAAAATATGATTTGTTTTTATGTGAATTTGTAGGATCTACAACTTTTGTAGTTGGAGCTTACTAAAATTCTTCTTTGTGAATACTGCCCTCCTCCCCCTCTGTGGTAGGGGAGGTTTGACGAAGTCCCCAGCACAGGTTGACCATAAGTACAGGATAGAGTGGGTTTACTTTCAAACTCCATATATTTAAGCCTGCAAGGTCAAGGTGATTCGCATTTGTCTTGAACATCTTAGCCTTGTTTCTTCTAAAATCCCCCAACCGCATGGCTGACATGACATGAATTTCTATGACTGCTCCAATAACATATCTCAAAGAGTATACTAATAGGTGAGAGTTGGAGGTTGATAACTATGATTTGATTTATATGCATTTGTAGGATCTACAACTTTTGTAATTGCAGCTTATTAAAATGTCTTTGTGAATATTGCCCCCCTCCCCCTCTGTGGTAGGGGAGGTTTGACGAAGTCACCCAGCACAAGCTGTCTCAGAGGCTAATTTAAGCAGACAAGCATACCTCTTAACACCTAATTACTGGTTTTAAAGCGATTAACCCCAGCTTCTCAGCATCCAACCAAATGCCCTCAGAAGTCCCCAAACCCCTCTCACGACCTGGCAAACCGTGCCCTCCTGCCTCCTCATCATTCTTATCAGGTTTTCATGTTGCCCCTGCATACACTCATAAGTGGACAAATGCAGATTTGCATTTTACCATTATAGACATTGTTATTGGTAAATAATGCTCCTTACTGCATTGTTTACTAAAAGTGGACCTGAGTAAAATGGATTTAGTGTGGGAGTTAATAAGTGCTGGCAACCTTGCCTACCTCTAGGAAGCAGTACTGGTTGCCTTTATTATTGGATCACAACTATTTGAAGTTGGATTAAATTGCACTGACGTTGCTCAGAGACAAAAGTTCTTGGATAGTGTGTGTGTCTGTGTGTGCAGATGTAATCTTTAAAGGTGATTCACTAAACCAATGTGGAAGTATATCTATCTTTCATCTTGTGATGGTCCAAAGGCTGATAATAAGGCTCATATTATTTTACCTTTAATATGATTGAACAAATAACGTATTCTCAACACGGACCACCAAGTTCACGTGAAAGAAAAAAATAAGTTGCTGGGAAAATAATTTGCGCAATCTGTGCACTACACTAAATGGAATTACAGTCTCAGAGAAAATGATATTCTCATTGTGCATGTTAAAACATGTATGGTACAATACTGCTGCTCAACTATTGATCCAGAACATTTTCTACACATGTTTTTGTTATATTGTTAACAATCCCTGTTTGTGACAGTGGACGAAAAAAGCCAAAGAAACAACAACCTGAGGACATTTATATACAAATATACATGGAAATGTAACAGTGTTTATTAAAGTAAACTGCTTATTTTGCAGTTTTCAACCACACGTTTCTTTAGATCTTGACTTTCAAAATCTGTGTGCAAAAAAAGCAATAAAGATTGGTTTGTAACACAAGGGACTGAATCTTGAATCTTTAAATTACTTACTCATTACTTGCTTTGCTAGTGCTTATAACCATTTGCAACAGCAAACTCTTTTGAATTGACCCCATACAGAAAAGAAACAAGCTAACTCCACAGGGTCAACTTTTGCACTGTTCAAACATGCTTAGCTCAAAACATGTTAATTCTACTCCTGATCATACAACAATATTTGCCAAACCACCAGCCTATTGATCTGCAAAACTGTTGCCAATTACTGTCCATTGTGACAATGACAAAAATGCTATGGTGCACAAAAACACTTTTTGGATGGGTGGGGGCTGTTGTGTTCCTTTGGGCTAGTGGAGCAGAGCCAGCCCGTTACTCAGATGAAGCTCCACTCCATCAGGCCTCACCAGGGGTGTCATGAGGTCCCAGCTGCAACGCTGCAGGGGCCACTAGCCATGATGCTACACATGGACTCTGTGTGGCCCTCAGAAAGGACATTTATTCGTAGGTCTACACGACACAGGCGAGGAAGAAAAGTGTGCAATATGAGATCTATAGTGTTTGTATTATTATGCTTGTTTCCTGTTTTTAACCGATCGTACCTTCATCATTTAGATGGAGGTGAGTATAAAGTTAGGCCTATATTTAATAATAAATTCAAAACATTCTAGAACTATTGATATTAACTGATCTTTCTAGCCTTTTATGTGATCAATGACACAATTTTCAATAGGTTGTTAGCCTATATTTTCCCCAACACATTATTTACCTTAGAACTAGTTGAAAGACTCATTCAAAACTAGCAGCCTACTTTATAGTAGCCTATTGCAAATATGCGCTCATTGAAGTAAGCAAACGTCTACTACTAGTATGCCACTGCATACACCTTGTCGGCATTTAAGTCAGAATTTAAAAGAAAAACATTCGGAACAAGTAATTAATTACACACGCTATTTTGCTTGGCCAAGCGTGAGTTTCAGTTAGCAGGCTAGCGGGATGTGGTCCACGGTGGAAATAATAAGGGAAATGGGCGGAATTAATTGGGTTTGATTAAGACCGCTTTTCAAAGGGCCACCATCTCTCCTCTGGACATAATTAGGGGCCAGGGGGCGGGGCGGTGATTGGATGGCTGGCGCCAGGGAAAACGACCAAAAAAATGAAAAAAACACATAAACACGTAAATAGATAGATAAATAGATACAGATATAACCCCGCGATGGCGTCTATGAATGCAACTAGTGTTGTCGACGTGCACAGCAGTGGTAGCCTATTCCACACAGAGCACCATACGCACAGTACAAGTTTGTTACGTGCTTAGTTTAAGTACTGGCTTCGTATTTATTTTGATTAAGGACATATTGGCCTAATGCAAACAAGCAGGAACAGTGGCACACATACTCACCATGCATGATACTCATCCAGAGCTGAGCTGCAGCGCCAGGCGGGCATGGGCGTAGTTCCAGGACGTACAGTAGCTTGATTTTGGCGCCCTCTGTCGGAGATGTAACGTAGTTGTGTTTACGTGTAAAATAAAATGTTATAACGAAATTGCAAACATGAAAATAAGGAAAGTATCGGTAAGTATCTGTATAAACAAAATAATAATATACAATATAAAATCGATATAATGTAGAATTACGAGTAAAGCACACTTCCGGGTGAACACTTCCGCTGATCCGGGGTCGGCGGTCGGAGACGTTTGTTTCGTGGTCTCCTGCCATTGGTCGAGGTGTGCTGTCTCGTCGACCAATCAGAGCGAGACATCTGTTCACTCTCGCAACTCCAAAATTCCTCCTCCTTCTACACAACATACCGTTCAGACAAGACGTGTTCAGTGGTGCAAAGTAATACCTTCGTAAAAATGCAGATCTTAGGGCTATTTGCAATAATCCTGACACTGTACGTCGTCCATGCGACGGAGCACTTCCGAGAACAATTCCTCGACGGTGGTGAGTTTGGGTGTTGATCCTTTTTTTAAATTATTATTTATTTATTTTTTAATGAACCACACATGCCTTATTCATGCTAGTTAGGTGGAGTTAACTACGTCTAAGTGTGTCTTTTGTCAAATTGTCATTACATTGGTTACACACTGATATTAACAGCACCTTAAGATACGTGTTTTGTTGTGGAGTCAATGTTCACGGTGGCTTTTGTATGCCAACAAAACCTGAAATGTATGCCTGTAGCAAGACGCCCGAGGACGGCTTCCATTTGTGGCCTAACATTTGTTGATGCGTCTGACCTGCCATATTTCTTTAATGACCGCTGACTACCTCAATGTTACACGATCTTTCGAAAGTAACATCGATCTGGGTCAATTAATCACTCACCTTATTCTCCTCCCCCCCCCCCCCCCTTCCCACTGTAAAGATGAATGGAGAAGTCGTTGGGTGAACTCCAAGCACAAGTCCGACTACGGAGAGTGGAAACTAACTGCAGGAAACTTTTATGGAGATGCTGAGACGGACAAAGGTGTGTATTCCTCATATAGCTACTGGACTCGTATACATCCATGTGTTTAATGCATTCGTGAATTGTAGTAGTGCTATCAAAGCATAGTATGTGGCAAAGAGTCTTAAACAGGCGTATCCATATTTTGTCTCACAGAACTCTTATATTATGTCTATCTCCATAACTGAGCAAACACTACTTGTTAGATTTGTCTAAAGTAAATGGTGTATTTGTTTCTCGTCCTTAGGCCTACAGACAAGCCAGGATGCCCGCTTCTATGCCGCCTCTGCCCGGTTTGAGCCCTTCAGCAATGAGGGCAAGACTCTGATCATCCAGTTCACAGTCAAGCACGAGCAAAAGATTGACTGTGGCGGTGGTTACGTGAAGGTCTTCCCATCGTCACTGGATCAGACTGCAATGCATGGCGATTCTCAGTATTACATCATGTTTGGTAAGTAATGCATGATGGACAAGCCCCTAGTTGAATCTGTAGTGGATTATTGAATCCTATTTTTAGAAACTCTTACAGTTGCGTAAAGTCCAAATTGGTCTGTGTGGGATGAACCCATCCATCTCTTTGCAATGCCGCAGCTGTATTTGTAAGGTTTACTCTTGTCATGCAGGCCCTGACATCTGTGGCTACAGCACTAAAAAGGTCCATGTCATCTTCCACTACAAGGGTGTTAATCACCTCATCAAGAAGGAGATCAAGTGCAAGGTAATTATATAATTTCTAAAGCATATTCTCAATGTAAACATTTGCTCCCGGTAAAAAAATACAAATAAATCACAGCAACTTCACAGATGTGCTGATCACAATGCATACTCTCTCCCTTTCTCTCTCGTGTCCAGGACGACGAGCTGACACATCTGTACACTCTGATCCTGAACCCGGACCAGACCTATGAGGTGAGGATCGACAACGAGAAGGTGGAGTCCGGCACTCTGGAGGAGGACTGGGACTTCCTGCCTCCCAAGAAGATCAAGGACCCAGAGGCCAAGAAGCCCGAGGACTGGGACGACCGTGCAAAGATCGATGATGCCGAAGAC
>OMKN01080324.1:4987-16022 GCA_900302345.1 Melanonus zugmayeri
GGCTTGGGCCGGAAACAGAATCCTCTCTCTCCCTCTCTCTCTCCCCCCTCTCTCTCTCTCCCCCCTCTCTCTCTCTCTCTCTCTTTCTCCCTCTCTCCGCCTCTCGCTCTCCACCTCAAGCTCTTGCTCTCTCTCTTTCCCTCTCTCGCTCTCTTTTAATCACTCATTCTCTCTCTTTCAATCACCAATTTCCTTTCTCTTTCTCTCTCTGCCTGTAGCTCTCCATCTCTCTCTCTCTCTCTCTCTCTCTCTCTCCATCTCTCTCTCTCTCTCTCTCTCTCTCTCTCTCTCTCTCTCTCTCTCTCTCTCTCTCTCCCTCTTATATTGTGTTTGCGTCTCTTTACCACTGTCTCCTCTGCAGCTTATAATTCCCACATCCCCGTGGGCCACAGACGACTTACAGGCGCTGTCTTCCCAAGGTGCAATAAACAACATGCAGATGGGAAGGGCTGTTGACTAACCTAACTCATCTGTCATCCGTTATCCACAGTTATGGCTTTTAAAAAAACGTGATCCACAATATTATATGGGAATATAACGGACGCGTAACTAGCGGTGAAAAAGACAAACACAATGTTGAGCTTTATACATCAGGCAATACACTTCCAAAAATCGAAAAGAGTGATTTATTTTCGAGAGCAAATGATCTTTGCTGAATCGAAGCCCAGTCGGAGGGCTTCTGACAACGCGCTCGGCCATGCTGGAAAGCAACACAATCATTCATTGTGGTAAAGACACATTTCATCAGGGCTGTAATAATAGTTTTATGGAGTGGGTTTTGCATGCTTTTGATGTTGCCTCTCCTTTTGTTCTTTGTTTAGCATTTAGCCATATTTCAATGTGTTGGAACACAGCCAATAATGGCAAACATCCTGCAGTGAAATAGAAAAAGACTTTTATCAGAATCAAACCATAATAACACATGGGCACGCATGCATGTACACACACACACACACACACACACATGCCCTCGTACAGATTAATTATATGGTAGGCCAACAGGCCATTTCTGAATGTGTGAAGTTGTTTATCAAACACGTCATCGACTGGTTGAGTCTATCAAAGCCGCCCTGCTAACGAATACTTCACTGTCTCAGGCGAAGCTAGTTGAGAGTAGTAATGCACCGCCAGCCTGTTTGTCCTGCAACCCTTTTCCAACTCGGATAGGACTGCTGAACTGTGCATTTTGATATCCAAGTCATTCCCATGAATAAAAAAAGATGAATTGTGACCCGTTTCTATTACGAATCTTAAATAATCGCTGTAGGATTCGTGTTTGTTTATTCATGTGTTTATTTAATTTATCTCTGTTTTTTTAATTACAACAAGACAAGCCCATGGAAGATTGATGGATGAGAGAAGCCAGTTGCGCCAATGCTGCAGTCACATAGCTGCATTCTCTGCAGTTGGAAACAAATGCAAAACCAGCAAATCATTTGTTAAAAATATGAAATATGAAATATAAGCACATTGCTAGCTAAATGTGTGCTTTATTATGCACAGAGTCAATAACTCCTCACAACAAAGCCAGACAAGTAAACAAGTGAGCTACGAAATAAATACATGAATGATGAATTATGATCTGTGACTCTGCAACAAACAAACAAATACATACATGAATAAAAAAGATTGACTATTTATTCACTTTTTTGTTCAGTGTCTGATCTGGCATGGTATGACCACCAGTGTTATCATGACATAATAATGTTCAGGTACAAACACACATCATTTGATATGCACTGTGTTATCTAACATCTAAATATTCATGGGTTTATTCCTAATTTCATCACAGACCAAAATAACAAAGTAAAAGCCTTCATTGTGTTATGAATTATAAAAGTATGCTTTTGTTTTTTTTTGGGGACTTCATAGGTTAGCCAAGGTCAACACAGTTTGTTCCTTCCTTCCTTTGGATTATATAGTTCAACAGATAATAGAATAATAGGCGTACATCGATTGACAGTGGTGTAGATTTGTTTACTACTTCACATGCTGTGCTCTGAGGGAAAATAAGATACAATTTTCCTGCAAAACTCTTTACTCATAATTTCCATGAGTTATGGGTTACACTACACTAAATCATTATTTAGATTGATGGCTTTTATTCCACTGGATAGAGAAATAATATATGAATGACAACTCATTTTCTGGGGATTAGATTTGCCATTTTGTGGTTAGAGAAGGGCTGTGCTTAATGAAAAATATCTGACAACACACGATGCTGTTGTGCGAGTCAAGCAAAGAAGGACGCGTTTGCTTTTCTTGAACAAACATTTAGGAGTATTAATATTATGTATAATAATATATACACATTTTACATATGTTCTGTTTCAGCAACCACATATTAAAATGTGGAAACATAACACAAACACACACACACACACACACACACCAATGGCCCAGTGGAATTCCTTGTGCATCATTCCTGTCCATCGTCTACATGTTAATAAAGATGGAGCTACTGGGTTGTTCCTGTGTTCATGTGCTCATATAGCAGTGATTCACAGCATCACAGCTGACTCCAATTAGAAGTCATTAGAGAGCAGGGTTTATTTTCAGAGTGGATGAACTGAATGACAAAAATAGCGAACCTGTTGTAATTTTATATCTGAACTTTTGCATTCATAATAATCACTGCAGTTTCATCACCGGGTACCAATTTCCACACACACTCCACTTGATATGCCGCCCCACTACACCTGTTTAAGTGCCACACACCCGCCCACACAGGCCACCAAAAAAATCCCTCTTTCTTTCATTCTTTCTTTCTTTCTTTCTTTCTTTCTTTTCAGGGAAAACAGATAAGGTATTGTGGAGTGTGTGTGGTTGGTGGCTGGTTCAAGCAGCCTCACCTGGCCTGTCAGACTGATTAGACTGGGGCTGGGTGAGGGGCTGTGAGTAATCAAGGCCCACAGGATAAACCAGCCTCCACACACACACTCAAGAGGAGGCTGACATGTCAGTGTCACCTGCTCAGCCTGTAACGTCTTGCCAACTCTCCAATAAACAGGTCAGAGGAGAATAGAAAAGCCACCTAGATGGCGGGTGAAAGCCACTTAGGTGGCGGATGGCAAGGTTCCCTGCTACAGGTATACGATTGAAAAAACCGTGAGGAAACATATTATAGCAGAACTTCTGGGAGGAGATGGCTGGAAACCTATATGTGTATTTAATTGAATGTGTATTTCTACAGTGGTCAGTCTGGTGTTGATTTGAAACCTTTACGGACACTTTTTTACAGTTTACTACTGCTGGCCGTTTGTGCCAATTACGCGCTTACATATCCAGCAATGTGATTGGTTGAAACAAATATGACGCAAAAGGAAGTGAAATGCCCCACTCACCCAGATTTGAGCTTGTCTGCCATCAGACTTGGATATTAATCTAAATTCTGATTTGTGAGACTAGGGTGAGGGTGAGGTTTAAAATGTTGTACATAGGTTGCATCAACACTTTAAGGCAGTGGAATATAAGTTTCCTGTTCAAGCTTTTAGAATCATGCCATTTTGTAATGCTTTTTATAAAAGGTGTTAAATCATTCAACAACCTTACAGTAAAACTTTTTTCATGTAAAGCAAAACCAGATTTCAGCCATGATGTTACTGCTGCATAATTAATTAGGCAAACCATGAAAAAAAAGTACAAACATAGGTGCATTGCACAACATTTAATATTTTCTATATGGTTATTGATTATTCAGATACAAGTAGATTATTTATTTTACATTTCTCAGCAAACTCGAAAAGCCAGAAAAGATTGCAAGACATACTAATGTAAAATAGAATTTAAATCAATTGAGTGGATATGAGCTTCATTTTAGAACTATAGTACATTTATTTTGGAATAAAAAAGATTTGCTTTCAAATAATATCTCTTTAATGGTATTATTATATTATTACATCATACTAGTATATGAATTGCTGAATAATTACATTAAAAAAACATACAATTACAAACATGGTGCACTTGGTGCACTGCACAACATATCATTTGTAAGCAGGCCTATTACTTAGTCAGATACAAGTAAATAACTAAAGGACTTCTTTCACATTCATCAGCTAACTCAAGCCAGAAAACACTGCAAGACATACTAATGAAACATAGGGATCAATATGTCTGTCAATATGAGCTTGATTCTGGAATTTTGGAATGAAAATATGTTAATATCTATTCAAATGATATTATATTATGAAAGCATACTAGTATATGAATTGCTAGTTTTGTATCATCATCCACATTGCAACAACAACAACAACAACAACATCAACAACCATAATAATAATTGTATACTGCAGAAGGCATCTCCTTCCCACACCCTCAGGAAATGTATAGAAAAGTTCACCAAGAGCACTGGTGATTCACAGCAGTAGCACCACCTTTGGAATAACAAAACACAAACCTACATTCCTATATCTTACGTTTTATGCGGGAGGTTTTTCATCAGGAAAAGAAAGCACGGCCCCCAGCTCCCGACCTAGCAGACTAACCACACACAATAACAATATCTCTTCTACCTGAACAATAGGGATTCAAATGGACAAACTCCTGTTTCCGCTGAGAGTACCATGGTGTGTTTGGTGAGGAGGTGATAAAGAAAAAGAAGATGAAAAGCATTTTGTAGTCAAATGAATTTTACAGATGCCATCCCGTTCACAAAAGGTCTTACAACAAAAGGAGAAAAGGAAAGGTATTTCGACTGGTAAACGTTTCTTTTCGAAGGCGACAATCCCACATTCTTTGAA
This sequence comes from Melanonus zugmayeri, assembly GCA_900302345.1. NCBI lineage: Eukaryota > Metazoa > Chordata > Actinopteri > Gadiformes > Melanonidae > Melanonus > Melanonus zugmayeri. Next base: position 9,730 of record OMKN01080324.1, read on the forward strand.
TACTCATTTCTCACACCTGGCTGACTCCATTTTCAAATGATATCACTGATGTAGGAATTAATCATCTGGAGAACTTCATTTGAAGCGTTTTTTTCTCTCTTAAGGTAAATTGATTGCCATAAACAGTAGTGAGAAAGAACTAAAGAGAGAGAAAGAGAGAAAGAAAGAGTAAACCATTTCAAAATCAATCTGCAATCACGAGTTAGCTATGGGGAGTTTTTTAGTTTAATCAGCTGTGAAAAATCTTTTTTTGCTAATGGTAAGCTGGTGGGTGAAGTATTCAAAGCAGCGAAGCAGCGACTTTGCAAAGTCCCTTAATAGATCAGAGTTATTGACAGGCTAATTTCGTAGTGGCAACCATTACCACACTTGGTAATGACTACATGCTTAATGATTATTCGGAAACGTATCACAACACACAAGCTGCACCCTGTTAACGTGTGCCTGTGTCCGGGTCAGGAGTTGTGTGTGTGTGTGTGTGTGTGTGTTTAAGCGGTAGGCCTAATGCTCTAATGCTGAGTTGGTGGCAATGAAATACGGCCCTGGCTCTGTGAACGCTAAAAATAGTACGAAGCGAAGAAATGGCACTGTAGCACAAAAAAATGTTGTCACTCTGGTGAGTGATTGACGTTATTCTGCTGCTCACTAGCGCACTACAATATGATGAAGACTCGCCCAAAGCCGTACTACATACCTTCAAAAGGACCCTGTTACCTGGAGACCTATTGCCTTGAGCTCAGAGCTATAAAAGGACAGCGCAGGCCGCGTGTGAGCTATCATACACGGCGTCAATGTTCAGTAAGAAAAGAGAATCATTTATTCATCAACTGTCTTTAGTGTACTTTAGGCAGAATAAACTTTGAAGTCGTGCCATTTGGTCTTTCATCCTTGCTTTACTGTTAACATTTGCACTCACAACTCCCATCATACGCCAGCCCACGCTACTGCACTCCGGCCTTTCTAGAAGTATGTTGTCTCTTATAGATGACCTTTCTCAAGGTTTTTCTCTCCTATTTTCTATGTGTGTGTGTGTGTGTGTGTAGGGTATTTTTTCCCGTTTGATGCCTAAGGGTTAGGGGGTGCCGTCAAATTTCATCTGAATGTGTTCGTTTGAAGCCCTTTGAGAGTGCAACTCTGATAAAGGGCTGAATAAATAAACCTGACTTTGCGCAAACCTGACAGAGCAGACGTTGTGCATTTCCCTCATGTCTCCCGTTCAGATGGATTCAATCAAGGGTTGGTGGAAGAGGGCCCTAAGAAGTTCTAATCAGTGTTTTTGTATTGGAGATCAAAAGACCTGCATAGTAATAATGAATCAAACCAAACCCACATTCTGTTCGGTCACACTAAAGCATGAATTACACGTGTCCCAAGAAGCGTTTGTCAGATGCATTGCTGAACACAAACTTGCCCTCGACATGAGTGTATATTCGTTTCGAAACATGTGAAATATCCCTGTGATTATGGAGGGAAAGCTCTGGAAAGAGAAGGTGTAGGCCTATGCAAATGAGGTTGGTGAGCTCTGTGCTTGCCCAGAGGCTAAAAGAAATCCTGAGTCATGTTTGGAAAGTCAATTATATGAGGCATAAATCCTTTTTATTACCACCATCAACCAGGCAGGCATTTTATAAATACCTCACATCAGAGGTTGACCATGATGAAGAGGATGGTACCTTATGAACGAACGCATCACCCATGAACCCATGAACTCACAACGGAGGGTCTTGTCAAGATAATGTATGGCTGCTGTATTGGAAAACAAAAAAACAGCTAAATAAAAAAGGTCAGCCTGCCATAAACTGTGAGTGTTTTTTCTCATCCGACCTCACTCAGAACAGCATCTGTTTTGCTCAGACAGAGGATATGAAATGTGTTTACATGCTGGGGAGATCAGCCCCCCCCATCCCCGGAGTCCTCTATGGGTTACTGACACACATCCTCCCCTTAAACACTTCACTCTGTTCTTTCTTGGGAGACATGGACAGGGACATCGTCGGGGGAGAGAGCAAAGCAAACTAGACCAAGGTCAAATTATATTTTCCGCCCTGACACTGTAACAGACGTGGCTACCTGCAGCCTGCAGCCTTTTCTCTTCTAGGATTTATTTTTTGGTTTGCAGGAAAAGTCACATGTAGACCTTAAAAGAAAACCTCTCCTAGGGAACCGACCGAGGGGGCTGCATTGATTTACACTCGACAGCTAATGTGAAGTTTTAATGGTGACACAGAGCACAAGAACAAGGAAATACAGCCTCTGTCTGCTGAGGGATTGACCAAAAACCAGGCGGTGAACATGACATTAATAAAAAAGTCCACCGATATATTTAGTGATGAGAATTATTCGACACACTATATAACACAACAATGTCGTCATCAACACAGCTTTATAAATTGCAGTTGAAGTATACAGTCACCACACGCAGAATGCTTAGTACCCACGTTGTCTACAGTGATAACAGTAAACAATAGCACAGCGGTTCCCAACCTTTTTCAACTCAAGGCCCACTTGAAACTGTAAAAAAACCCCATAAATAATAAGGACGCCGAATAATGTGTTCTCAGAGCACGTTTAGCCATGGATGTGATTTTAGCAGAAATACTGACACAAAACATTATGATTGTGGTCCGGCTGGCGGCGGCAATGCGGGGCAAATTAGATAAGTTCCTATCACCAAAAAATCTATGAAATTAGCTTTTAAACCTTTTAAACGTTTTTAAAAACCATTTCGTTTTAAACATTTAAAAACACTATTTCTTTTTTAGAATTACATTTTGTCATGAAAATCATGATGTTTTGCAAATGATTTTGGCGGCCCACTTGCAGTACCACCGTGGCCCACCAGAGGGCCGCGGCCCACAGGTTGGGAATCGCTGCAATAGGAAATGCTCCATGAAAATGAACATCATCAAATACATACTATTAGAGTATGTACACTATGAGTTTAATTTGACTCAACAACATTTCACATTGAAAAGCAACATTAGTCCTGAGACTTTACACTGTATTCAGTTCCTCCAAGAAGAACACAAGTAGAATATTTCATCACAAAATCATCTAATTGAGTAAGGTCATGCAAAGTATCCCAGAATGCACCGCTTATCCTTTTCCATTGTGGTTGTTCTGTGACAATTGGTGACAATAAGCTGCCATGGCTGTTCCATACAAGCCACCCAACTCCCCACTCTAGACTCTGCTTACACACACACACACACACACACACACATGCACGCACACACACACACATGCACCCACGCACGCACACACACACACACACACACAGTAATTCCTTTCCAAGGTAGCCTATATTGTGATTGGGATACAAATGATTTGAATGAATGAATGACATATCCATGGTTGTCCATTGTCCATTGTTAATTCCAGTCCATTTCTACAAGAAAGTACAGCTATGTACTTTGACAAGGGCGACCTTGACAGATCTCTTGACATAAAAGTAGTTAGACAAGATGTTCTTGGGGCGAACATTTCATAATTATCAGTCAGTTAGGGCCAGTTCTCTCTAAGGTAGACCTCTCCCATTTAAAATCCCCACGAGTACTACCGTTATCTAACACAGTGGACGCAAAGAGTAGACATGCATTTCTTTTATACTACACAAGACCATTCAATGGAAAACCATTCAATCTATTTACCCCCTAGCTTGCAATTGCACTTAAAAAAAAACCCACACACATTTCCCGAAGGTGGATTTGGATTGGATTGGATCTCAGACCTCACACTCTATGGATCCTGAGATAGTGCAGGTGCATGGCCTGGCCTCGTTCACCAGGGAGTCCATGGTCTCCGAGTTGGAATGGTAAGTCAGGTAGTATTCCTGCAGCTGAGAGTTCACGTCTAGCTCCTGCTTGTGGGCTTTTTTCCTGCGCTTGTGGTTGACCGAGTGCTGCTGCAGCTGTCTCACGGTGTTGGGATAGCGCCTCCAGGACACATAAATAACCAGCAGGATCAATGACACTGACAGAAACAGAGCCACGCCGCCTGCAATGATCTTGTGGAAGGCCATGTGCTCAAAACGAGGCTCCGGGGGAAACGTCGTCGAGGCTCCCGGCAACGTGGGCTCTGGGGAGATGGTTACCGGAGCCTGGCTTGCCCCCCACCTGCCCGTCGTTGTGATAGAGGTGGGCAGGCTGGTGGTGTTGGAGCCAGGGGGACTTTGGGTGTCTTGGATGTCACTGGGGGAAAGGTGCGTGGTGCTGCTCACCGCAGAGCCGGTGCTCTGGGAGAACAGAGCGGTGGTCGGCACCGCCGTCGGCTCCTCCGCGCATATAGAGTGGTTCCTCAGCACGTCCACCACCCTGTCCCCCTGAAATGACTTGGGGTTGCTGCAGATCATGCTGACGTCCTTGGGGTCCTTCAGTGTCTTCAGCCAGGCCATGAGCGGGCAGATGCTGGGCTTACAGTCCCAGGCGTTCGCCGCCAGGCTGATTGTGGTCAAGGAGGTCCATGCTGTGACCGCTTCCACAGACACACCGCTGAGTTTGTTCGATTCGAGATTGAGTATTTGCAAATTTGGCATACATCGAAACACAGCCGGGTCCAATATTTGGATTTCATTCCCTGAAAGGTCTAATTTGTGCAGCCTATGCCAGGTCCAAGGCAAGCCCTGATTGATGGCTCGTATGCGGTTCCATTGCAAGTAGAGGGCCTGAAGGTTGGTTAGCCGTGGGAACAGAAAGAAATGAATCCTGGAAAATTGATTGTGCTCCAAATGAAGCTCTTTCAACTTGAACAGGCCCAAGAACGCAGTGCGATTAAGGCTCCGTAAGCGGTTATAACCCAAGTCTAGAAACTCCAGGCTGCGGCATTCCAAGAAGGTGCGAACGAGGATCTGCCTCAATCCATTAGAGCGAAGGTGGAGGTTTTGAAGCTTCCGTAGCCCATAGAAATGCCCAGGCTGCAGAGACTGCAGATGGTTGTAGGACAAGTCCAGATTTCGCAGGTTTGGTATCGAAACAAAGGTGTTGTTTTGCAAATGTGTGATCTTGTTGGAGCTGAGGACCAGTTCTTTGAGCCTGCGAACACCACGGAAGGCTAAAGCATCGATGACACCTATGGAATTGTGATCCAAGTATAGCCAGACGAGCTGATTCAGATGTGCAAATTGGTAGGGTAACAGAACCAGCAGGTTATTGTAGCGCAGTGAGAGACCCTGGCATCCCATGGAGATGTTTACAGGGATGTCTTGGAAAATGCCAGATTCACAATAAACGATCTTCCCTTCACAACGACAACTCACAGGGCATATCTTCTCCCCTTTGCTGAGCAGAAGCAACACAGCCGTCTGAAGAAGCAGACAGGATAGCCTCCAGTCCCAGATCAGGGACCCTGGGGTGGGGGGGGGTAGAGTGTGAGAGGAAACCAAAAGGCAGTTTACTTTTAAAAGATTTTGGGTATGAATTTATCAATAATTAAAATTCAGTCAAAATCCCTAGCAGCTTTTATGCTTGACACCTTAGTGCATCACGTTGGTTTGAATTTGAATTTTTAATTAAAAAGATGAATCTTTAAACGTGCTTACATATAAAAGGTTGAATCCCTAGACATGCGCTTTAGTGCCGTGTGTTAAACAACACACAGCAAACACAATCCTCTGGTGCAGAAGGGTAATGGGCCAGCAAATATCACATTAATGATAAAATAACCCTTTTGAGTTGATTTCATTTCCACAAAGTGAAAGGAAATATATCAAGAGGCTCTAATACTTACCCATAGTTACTGTAAAAAAGAGTAATCCTCTGAAGTAAAGATGTGAAGAACACATCAAACTGCTTTTAGATGGCGAACACGCAAAATATACACAATATGCCTAATGACGCGATCCGCATGATGAGCATCACTTGGGTCAATAAGCAGAAAAACAACACAATGATCCAAGTTTAGGTCAGAACCTGCGGTTTGAAAGAAACCCTAATATAAACCCGCTGTTTTTAGTTTCAGCCGCCGGTAGTTTTTCCTGCTGCATGCGCAATAATCCGTTTGAGCGCGAATAAGACAGTTCACACACATTTACACACACCCGTCTCTCTCTCTCTCCCGCTCTCTCTCCATCTCTCTCCCTCTCTCTCTCCCTCTCCCTCTCTCGCTCTCTCTCTTTCTCCCTCTCTCTCTCTCTCTCTCTCTCTCTCTCTCTCTCTCTCTCTCTCTCTCTCTCTCTCTCTCTCTCTCTCTCCCTCCCCCTCTCTCCCTCTCTCTCTCCCTCTCTCTCTCCCCCTCTCCCTCCCTCTCTCTCACTCTCTCTCTCTCCCTCTATCTGTCTCTCTCTCCTTTTCCCTCTG
>OMKN01080330.1:0-10700 GCA_900302345.1 Melanonus zugmayeri
TTGATGTCGGGACATTCCTGGCGGGCAGTCATTATTGTAAAACGTAATGAACGCGTGGGGAACTCTGCCTACTCGGGCAAACAAATCTATTTTATACAGCCTCTCAACAATGCATGACTGCCCAATGGCAAAGGCATTTCACTATTTAATGATATATCCTGCTCCAAAACTCCAAAATACATATCAACAAAAAATAATTAGATGAGGTATACATCAACAAAGTTGACATTGATTACGTCAACGCATCACGGCAGCCCTAGTTGTGACCCATCTGCGCAAGGGTTAAAATGCGTGAGTGTGACTACCAGTGCTTTGATGGTACGCGTGCGAGGGCCGGCCTGCGAGGACACCCCCACCCAGCTCCACCTATTTCCAGGTCGGACCATGACAGCGCATGGTGTGGTGTGCTTATATATATTTTCTCTTTTATTTGCTCTTTATTTGTGTGGCTTTGAGAATACACGCCTAACTTGGACCGACATTAGTTTAATCTCAAGTTGCATCTTGCATTTGGAAGGTATCTATGTATTAAGTCGCATCAATTACGATCAGAACTATGTCAGGTGATGTAGCCTATTAGGCCTACCGAGTTTAGTAGATTATGCCCCACACAGAACGGCTGTGGTGTTTTGTTTGAGGGGTTACACAAGGAAAGGCCTACATTGTTTAGTAGGATATGATTTAGTAGGCTCGCGTCTTTATCTTGCATGGATGGGCGCTTGTGTCTTTTGTCCTGCTAGTCGTTTTTCGCCAGTTGGGGTGGATCCATATTTCATATCTTTATTCTTTATTTTGCCCAGATTTGAACTGTTTCTATTTATTTTCTGTAATTGCTGCTGTAACACCTGAATTACCCTCATGGGATTAATAAAGTGTCATCTCACTGTTGGTTCTGTACAGCGCTCAGATGGGTGTGCCAGGCAAGACAGTCGGTGTGATGTTCACCCCGCTGAGTGTGAAATACATCTACTACGACACCGAGAGGATAGGCGGTAAGAATGCAAAAGACGAACGCCACTTTTAAAATGTATACTTTGGCCGCTTAGTGTGGGATACATGGATTTACATTCGAAAAATTACTACCGTAATTTCTGGACTATTAAGCGCACCTGAATATAAGCCGCACCCGCAAAATAAAAAAATATTTGTACATGTGTATAAGCCACAGGTGTCCACGTTGTAACATGAGATATTGACATACCTGCCAACACCCCCGATTTATGCGGGAGTCTCCCTATTTTGAACCCTTTCTCCTGCCCTGCTCCCGATTTTGATAATTTCTCCCGATTTCATTGCCCTCTCCCGATTTCCTCCCGGGGTAAAAATTGTCCTGTATTTCTCCCGATTTATGACACATTTCCACTACAATCGGAAATATTCGTGCTAGCAGCCCCTCCACCCCCCCGTCAGCCATCACAATCGCGAGCGGAGATGCGCGCGCCAGCAAATGGAAAACCTCCCGATTTTAAATGGAGAATCTCCTGACTTTTAGGGTCTCAAGGTTGACAAGTATGAGATCGATTGCTTTTAACTTAAAATCTGCATCATATGCATTTCTTCGTGTGTTTTCCATGATGAGGGTGTGTGCATGAAGCGCAAAATGAAATGAAAATGTTGAAAACACAATCAAACTACGGTACCGTCTTCCTCGGCACGTTATCTCTTCCACCTGTCTCTCTTGCGCTTCCTGCAGAGCGCCCCCTGGGCCGCTAGCCTGTAAAAATCTATAAATTAGCTGCATCATTGTATAGGCCGCAGGGTTCAAAGCGTGTGAAAAAAGTAGCGGCTTATAGTCCAGAAATTACGGTACTCTGTTGTTATCGGCTGACGATGAAAGCGTAGGTTGTATGTTGCGTTTCTCACACTCAAGCGACGTGTGTTCTAGTGGACCTCCTGCAGAGGACACGCGTGACTCCCAGCCGTACCAAGGGCCTGACCTCCGACCTGTCGCAGGTGGCTGGTTCAGCATCCAGGGTCCAGGACATGCTCGCCACCGTTCTCACCTACATCGAGGATGTGCTGGTAAGAACCCGAGGAGAGGCTGTAGAGTAACCAAGAGTGATACGATATGGTGTGACACAAATCACTGTGTAGGGATTTGTCATTGTAGGTTCAGCAACAACAGTCAGCATAAAATCAGGTTATATCTAATTCCATATAAGGGTGTCCGTATGAGTGTTGCTAGTGTAGGCAGATTGACTATTAATTAACTTAAATTAGGTAAGCACATTTTTATATTTAACAAAAATATGCCAAGATGCAAAAGCCATATGCAAAAAGGTATGTACATCTATAGCTTTACTTTGTTGCCACTAGGTAACAGTAAAAGTACATTTGCAATGATCCCAAACAAAAAGCAATTTTCAAACAATTTAAAGTTTGAAGCCATCCTGCAGTGAGACATTATTTCCAACTTGAAAATATACATAGTTGCCAATCTTCCTTGGAGTGGAGTTCACCCAAAGATCAGACTTTACGATCCTCAGAAAATGCCAAAGGGCTCTAGAGCTTTAGCCATCTACATGCCACTTTTAAATATGATAAATCTTGAGGTCGATGACTCGTTAGGACTTTCATAGAAGGGAAGCCAGTAGAAAGCCTGTACTGGAAAGCCTGGCTCCGGAAATACTTCCGGAGCCCTTAGGCCCTCTAGACAGATGAGACAAAGGTGATATTATTTTGTTGCCATACTGAATGCCATGACATGGCAAAAACTAAGGGCATCTAATAAACCTATCAACCTTCATGCACGTCTTTGTACGTGATGTCTATGAAAAATATCAAACTGCAGTTGCTTAATTTTTTAGCTCGTTTGACTTTTTAGTTTACTGGTTACATTAGATACCACAGACAATGGTGTAATTTGCATGTTATCTAAAAAACTGACAAATTCACCAGCTCTTTCAATCAGTGTTTCTTTTTTAACAATAAGCTGTACTAGTTTATTAATAAACCGGTGTCATTGTGACATAATTTATAGATATGTTGCACTTGTATTCTGTGTCTGTATTCACATATACTCACTAACCTAGTTGGCCTCACTAGCTATGTACAAGTACAATGGGAGGAGGTGGTAATACAATGGTTAATACATAAAACATTAAGCAATCAGATTCCTCCTTGTACCAGTTGCTGAGTAGGGTTGTCGATGTGTTTCCTCAGTCCGGCAAGGCGACTGCAGACAACAGCGTGGGCCGCTTCCTGATGGACCTGGTGAACAAGGTGCCCACCATCTCCGCAGAGGACTTTGAGACAATGCTGAATTCCAACATCAATGTGAGTGTTCACGTGTTTTCACTAGCCAGCTTTCTATTTCCCCACATTGTGATGTTTAGCAAAAATGCTAGGGCTGGGTAAAATGGCATGATGTTTTTTAAGTGGTGTTTGAGGTGTCTAGGAATTAAACCAATGTGTGTTTTGTGTTTTAGGACCTGTTGATGGTGACATATTTGTCCAACCTTACCCAAGCTCAAATCGCGCTGAATGAGAAGCTTGTGCTTCTCTAAGTGCTGGAAGAATACCTTCTTTCTTTTTTTTGGAGTGGTTAATAATTTAAATTTTGTATACTTTTTTGTGAGGGTGAAGCAAATAAAAATATTAAACATCCACGTATGTATGATGTTATGTTTATTAGTTATAATGCATTGTAAAGTACATGCATGCATTTGGTGTTGTATTACATTGACTATTATGGCGCCTGTGTTTATCTTTTAATAGATGTCAATGAAACAGTGATATTCTGCTTAATTGATATGTGAAATTGATGATACTGAAATAATTGACTCGAGTGTAAATTGTTCAATTAGGGTTTTATTAAGAGTAGATAAATACATATTATCTGAAATAATTTAATCACATTTTAAAGCCCTTGTGACAGGCAGTGTCCCACCTGACAACGCTAGTGCAAAAGCCAGACTGAAGTCAGTACTGAGTGATTTGTAATTGATGCATAGTTCTAATCTTGCAGCATGTCGACTGGGTATTCGTCGGATGTCCGTGATCATGGTGTGTTGTCTGAGGGGGTGTTCTCCTGTTTTTTCCCGGGCCTCACCATTTCATCAAGGGCAACATAACCCTTAAGCGCCCAGTCGTACACGGAGTCCCCGGCGGACCGCCCAATAGCCACCGCCTGGTCCGGGTAGTAGAGGGACGCGCCGACGGCCATCAAGCCGGCGGGGTAGATGACCCTCTTTATTCTAGAGCCTCTGGCCAAAAACAACCCCACCACGCCGGCGACACCAATGATCCCAGCTCGGGGGTAGAAGCTCTCCGGTGGCTGTCTTAAATAGGCACAGACCTCGTTTCCAAAGCGGGTGACCCATTGAACTTTGAGTGTTAAGTTTCCGTAGACGTCCTGACAGCGCGCCGCGTATGGCTGCAGAGACGTCCTGAGGGTCGCGATGCCACTCTCCAGCCGGCCCGCCTCCGTCTCCACATACCTGAACGCTTCCTTTGGGGTAGTGTACAGAGATAGGGCATCTCTGTCTACTACGGGGACGGATCTCTTGTCCTCTGTGGCCGCGAACACGGTGGGCGACATCTGACTGGTAGTAGTGGTGCCTGTCACCTTGAGCACGGTTCGAGCGCCCAGCGTGTGTACGGTGTCTGGGCAGGGACATATTAGTACGCGGTATGGGCAGAGACAAAAGACGGAAAGGCTACCATAGCAATACTATTACACGTATATGAATAAGTAATAATTATTTAAAATAGACGTAGCGAAAAAAATATTAAATTAAAAATGTTAAGTAATGTTTAAAAGTAGACGTAGCGAAATAGAATATTAAATAAGTAATACATTGATAAGTAATAATTATTGAAATATAGACGTAGCGAAATAAAGTTTTAATTAAATATGTAAAACAATGTATTTTTTTATTTTATTTTAAGTCTCGCGAGTTGAGTCGGTGACGTGCTTTTGGTTTCCATGGCAGCCAGGAAGCGCGTCTCCTGGGTAACCAGCAACAAGTAGCAACACAAGTTTCATACTGTCGTCAATATGGAGAGTCAGGGAATGTCATTTCAGAGCTTGCAGGCTCTCTCTGCCTTGCTATGTACTCAACAGGACGACGCAGAGGAGGATCCCAAAGTAAGACACACACAGTGCAACACTTTGTCTACCTAAACGCAAAAGCAGCCTAATTGGCATAATGCATAATAATAACTAACCATGGTTGCTTATAGCAGGATGCGAGAGGTTTTGGCCCTGGAGACATTGGCCCTCCACCCAAAACCAGCAATGAACCACAGGGTAATATTTGTTTTTGCGTTCAATCAAATGTGTTGTTACCATTTGTTTATCTGTGCTTTAAATTGACATGAACATCTGTATTTTACATTGTCATAACATTTATGTTATGTATTCTGTAAGTCTTTAAGATAGATTATACAGTAGTCTACTCAACTGCTATACGTGAAGATTCCTCTTTTAGGGATGAAACCAAGATAAATCGACAAACAAAATGGAGACAAAACAGTTATATAGAGTTTTATTGGTGTTTCTTTGCTTTATAATTTCACTCAAAGCTTTGTATAACCAACATTGTTTACCAGTAGATTGTGTGTGTGTGTGTGTGTGTGTGTGTGTGTGTTGTTGCTGCATATTGCATATGGTTCTCCAAAATGACAGTGTCAAGTGCCTACATTAAGAAGGACAATAAAGACATATGGTGTGAGGAGGAGGTAACCGAGGGCTCCCAGTATGAAGACTTGGCAGATCCACGACCACAGCCAGAGTAAGACAACCTGGCCATTAGAATATACATGAAATACATGCTAGCATACAATATATGCTGATGTAAATGATGATCACACACTCGAATGTAATAAAACAAACCATCTTATTGATTATTAACGATTTGCAAATTTAGTCTAGTTAATGCAAAAATATCAAAACAACCGGTCACAACCTGAGAAATGTGCAAAACCATTCAAATGTACGCAATATTCCACCGTCATCGAGATGGTCATTACATAATTGCATACTATATGTAATTATGTGGTTGTGTTGTTAAGCCTATGTTTGTCATCTTTCTGTAACTGTGTTGCGGTGCGTGTGTGTGTGTGTGTGTGTTTGTATGAATGAATCTGTGCAGATATGAAATAATCCTGAAGCAGAATGTGGGGACAGAGGATCTGTTCTTGGGGTTGAGTGGGAAGGACCCGTCCTCCATGTGCTGTGAGGCCATGGTGGTAAGCACACAGATAATTTTATTATATCAATTATATTCATGATCTTGCCTTATAATGCTATATGAATTAGTGTGGAAAAAGCACTGAGAGGTAACACATACTTTTATGTAAGTGACTCTTGTTTCATGCCACCAGTATGTTTAGTTTCCCAGGCAATGGTGAAGTAGGCTTTTGTATCACAGATCATATGTCCCCTTAAAACATGGCCATGGCTAACAGCTGGAGTATGTTAAAACCAGCCAGATGATACCTGGAAAGAATAGCCAACCTTTAAGAAGATGACTGAAGGTAATAGTATCTATGTGGGACAGTATGATTTTATTAGCTGATGCAGAACATCAGCTACTCTTCCTGGGGTCCACGCATAACATACAGACATGACAACAGATAAGACATTTACAGACAGACAGACAACCAAGTGGTATTAAAATCAGAGGGTGACAATATACTTTCTCTCAAACATATTACTTATACTTAATCATATGGAATCATACATAGTACAAGATACACTATATAATACAGTATATGTTAATATGCAATACATTCAGAAAAATACAAATAAAATAAGATGAAAAATAAAAGTAGCTATAGGTGTGTGTGTGTATGTAAATGTCTAGATGTACAGAAAGTGTAGGGCTGTTAGAATGGTTGGTGTGACCCTCTGACCCTAGCCCCCTAAGTGCAAGAGACAAACCGGATGTGATTGTGATTGTGATTGGTGAATGCATGATCCACAGAGTTGAACACCTAAAAGGATAGTCTGAGTCTAGGAGGACAGCTTCTTTGCACCTCAAGCTCAGACTCGTGTTAATTGTTTCAAGTGATAATACAAGTCTTTAAACTGTGACACTTCGGCTTCTCTACCTCTCTTAATATTTCAAAGTATTTTAGTGTTATTTTTCCACGACAACACCACCTCACCCTTTTTCACTTCAGTCCGGTTGATCTATCATACATCTGGGTGGACACTCCCACAAGTCTTGTGATGTTACAATACGGTAGATTTTAAAATGGCTTACATTGGCTAATCAACATCACACCTGGTGGTAAAATAGGGGCTCTTTAAAACTTCTGATGGATGTTGAGGACTGGGGCGATGCCATGACATCATCTTTTCAATGCTGATTTTAAAATGTTGATGTTCCCCCTTACGGATACCATATTTTATCCTGATAATCTGGGGCCCTCCGGCTAGTAGCACTGAGAGTACTTCCATAGTGCTAAAACGACACAACACATCTCTCTCTCGCTCACTCTCACTCTCACTCACTCACATACACACACAGGAGGACTGCTATACTTGCCTGTTTTACAGATGTTTTATGCATGATCTGTCTAATAAAAGTATCGTCACATCGATCATAAATTGCGGTGGGCCCCACACAACAGCATAGTCAGCATATAGGGAAAGTCATCAAGACATGGAGGGAAAAAATGTACTTGATGAATGTATATAAAGTACTGTAACTATACTGTGATGTCTGCCCTCTCAGATAAAAATAAAACTCCCAGAAACCAAAGCGACAGAGGTTGTCCTGGATGTAAAAGATACGTTTCTTGATTTGAGGACGCCAAAATAGTAAGGGCTCACTATCAATTTATGTACCATTTGTATTCTATCACTACTATGACTTAATTAAGACAGCATTCTAACTATATTTGGACAATTAGTGTGACTGAAAAATGCACAATTGTGACCTAATTCTGACTTTAGTTCATGCAATTGTAAATGTATAAGAAAATAATGTATAAGAATTGTGAGTTTATTTTACTCACTTAAAAAATCTGAATTCTGTATTCATATCTCACAGTTGTGAGTTCTGTTTTGAGGTCACAACTGTGTTTTCTGAGGTATTTTGTAGTTTTTACTCAACTCAGAATTCAGACTTATTGTGACAAAATATAAAATTCCTTTACCATTATGAATTCTGTAAAAATGAAAAAAGGCTTGGTCACAATTAAAATAAATTAAGTACAAATACTAAGTTGGTTCTTCTAGGTTGTAATTGCAATAAATAAAGATATAACACTGTCATACAATGTTACTGTATTATTTTGAAGTATTACAATACCATAATAGAACCAATACAATATTGTTTTCTATTTCTTTTCTTCCTCAGTAAATTGGGCCTCCATCTTCCCCATCCAGTCCACAGCCGAGAAGGCAAGGCTCAGTTCTTCAGTGATAGAGCGGTACTAGAGGTGTCTCTATTGATGAACCGACCCATGGACTCTATCAACTTGCAATAACTATTAAATGTAGTCCTCGTTGGCAGCTTGAGGAAATGCTCTGTTCAGAAAAAAAATATTTCACGAAAGTATAAAGGACTGCAGAGTTGAAATATCCGAAATGTTTTGTCGTACAATGTACTTTATTTGAATAATTGTGCAAATGTCACTATTTTTGTGTGGATGATGTGCATCGAGTCCTAATAAATGGCATGATTTGTTATTATATTGTCGCGTATTCGACACAGAATTCATCACAATTTGTTGACAAAATGCCAAACCGATGAAGATATAATTTCTACTTCAAAATATTTGCTTCATCATGAGCATCCTCCTCAGAGCGCCTCGGTCTGGGGGCGGGGCCCCGCTTCCAGCCCCACTACCGCAGCAGCAGGAGTAGTGGTACTGCGGTCACGTGACAGCGTGCGCTTCCGACACAACAACACAACCCCGTGTCGTTACGCTCCGCGGCCCCACTCCCCACGCCTTTAGCTCTCAGTATGGCGGACGGCGAGAGGTCTCCGCTACTGTCAGACCTAGGAGATGGCGCGCTCGGCGGCAGCGGGAACGGCGGGGTGTCTCCCGGAGCGGCGCCCTACGGCGTGCCCAACAAACCCCAGAGTGAGTATCCGTCCGCGGTGCCCAGCCTGCACTGACACGGCATCCTTGTTAGCATCGCTAGCTTAGCCGCTGTGACAGCCACAAAGAACCTGCCCGATTCAACGTCTGTGCTCGGTCACTTCTGACCACGGGATACCGTTGGGAGTAGATGTATGTTGTGCGCGGTTTACAACAGATAGCAGCTGTGCCGGCTCAGCTAAGCCACCTAGTTCTGGATGTTGGATATGCGAACCTAGCTATGCTATGCTAGCTCCACCTTAGCTAGGCAGCATGAGACCAGTGAGACAATCTAGTGATGCAGGCCATCTGCTTGATTACTTCCATTTAACAATGGGCGCTTCACAGTAATATGGGACAGATGAGCTACTTGACATATTGCAAACTGCAGGACTAATGGCAAAAATGTGCCTCATTTAATTGGCGTTTTGTGAAATACTGAGCATCTTGAGCTGCCCCATGTCTGTTTTGATTATTGCTTGGTCATAATAGTAAGGGTATGCATACATGTGCCCCCTTCTTTAAATACGATTATTTGTTTTTTCCAGCGCTCAGTTTGTAGCTTTAGCTCGCTAGGAAGGCCCCCGGTTCAGCAAGGGTCAACTGTTGTGTAACAGTATTAAAATAGGTGTGTCCCACTTCAGTACAGGTTTCACTTCTGTTCTCTTCTGACTGTTCATGCACTCATTAATTCCAACAACAGGCCCCATCTGCATTCCACCAGCAATCTATTTACAAAGCTCCTTTCACATACACTGGACCAAATCACATTTTCTTGTTAATCCCAATATGGGTCACTTGTCGTGAGAATTAACTCACAAAGAGCAGCTCTGCCTCGTGACTCTGGATCCTTGATTATTCCTTCGTAGTAGGTGAATGTCTTCTCTGTGCGCCCGTTCCCACCCTTTTGACTGTCGAGAGGTCATAGTTTAAAAGGCTGCCCTGGCTACTACACATTTGGCAGTCTGCTGTCATTCAAGGTTTAAAACTCAGTAGTGTCGTGGCAATTTCCAGATAGGATATTGCGTCTATGGACAGATGAGACTTCTGCACACAATACTTGTAGAAATTAAGGAAGTTTAATGACGAATGCATTACGCCAGGCTCTCCTCCTAGTGAGGAGGAGAGCCTGGTCAGAACACTGGAGATTTAAACCCCTCTCACACAGGGGCGGTCTCTCCAAACAGAACAACAGTTGCATCATTGAAAACAACTCAACAGACAAAGACAGGTGATCAGAAAGCAAAGAGGGGGTAGGAAGAGGGATGAAGGAGTGAAACAAATTGACCCTGGTGGGTTATCTAACTTAGGCTCTCAGAGACGAACCAACAACCTTGGGAATGGGTAACTTATCTTGAGGATGGACAACAGGGGGTATTTTATGACCCACAGCTAAGTGCCAGTCCCCCTGTTCCGCTTATACTATACCAGCAAGTTAAATGACCCCTGGTCCTGTGAGTGGACCCTGGACCTGGAAATGGCCAGGTTATCTTGAGGACCGGAGGAGGATGTCTTTTATGGCCTACAGCTGCAAGCTAGGCCTCTATATGTGAGGTGAAGATAACAACACTTTTAAATAGTAAATTAAACACAGTCAAATACAGATTTTTCCACCACACACCTGCTGCATCATCACAGGATGCATTAAGTCAACACCTGTC
>OMKN01080343.1:0-13334 GCA_900302345.1 Melanonus zugmayeri
TGTAGATGTGTGTGTGTGTGTGTGTGTGTGTGTATGTGCGCCAGCATGTAGGTGTGTGTGTGTGTGTATGTGCACCAGCATGTAGATGTGTGTGTGTGTGTGTGTATGTGCACCAGCATGTAGATGTGTGTGTATGTGCACCGGCATGTAGATGTGTGTGTGTGTGTGTGTGTGTGCACACCAAGCATGTAGGTGTGTGTGTGTGTGTGTGTGTGTGTGTGTGTGTGTGTGAGAGAGAGATCCTGTCTTATGGATCATCATCATCGTCTGCAATGTGGTGCAAAATGAACATATGATGTGTGTGTGTTGCGATGTATCCCTAAATGTCATTAGGAAACCATTCATTCATTCTGGTGTGTGTGTGTGTGTGATTGTATTATATGATATGGTATTATACTGTGTTTGTGTATGTGATTATATGATATGGTATTATACTGTGAGTGTGTGATTATATGATATGATATTATATAGTGTGTGTGTGATTATATGATATGGTATTATATTGTGTGTCTGTGTGATTATATTATATGATATGATATTATATAGTGTGTGTTGTTGTGTTCCTTCCTCAGCGTCAGGCGATGCCCACACTAGATGATGATGATGACAGCGGCAGTGACCGTGAGGATGAGTTGCCGCAGGTCGTCGTCCTGAAGAAGGGCGACCTGAGCGCGGATGAGGTGAAGCAGATCAAAGGTGGCGCTCCAGAGAAAGGTCTGTAGGAACTAGAAAGGACCGACTGACATGTTGAGTTGTAAGAGACTGTGTGGTCTCCCCGAGAGACTCATTACTCATTCAGTTATTATTATCATTATCATATTATTATTATCCTGTACTATTTTTAGTTTAGCAGTTTCACACACACACATCCTTTCCTTCAGACGTATATTTGATGCCGTATAGTTTAACAGTGAACTGCTGCATGTCAAACGGTGCTCTTCATAGGAGTGTCTGCTGTGTTGATCCTATCCCTGTGGTTATGGATGGAAAGAGAAAAAGGACAGCAAAGAGAACCACAACACATAGAATTAAAGTACACACAACTAGTGTGATTGTATGTAATTGCAAGGCAGTCTTTTGTTAGATTTTGTGTTACTTGGTGTTCGTTGACAATTTGATTTAGCTCAAATTGCAGCTGATAATTGTAACCTTCAGAGAACGGTCGGTAGGACGGACAGACAAATGTTGACTTGTTAAGAGACTTGTTGTCTCCGAGACTATTGCTCATGCAGTTTGAGTGTTACTATTCGACCCGTCAATAATCATATTATTTCAGTTTAGCTTGAAGTCACCGTTGCTCAGTCTGCAGCACGTATGACCTTGTGGAGAGAGAGTAATGATGCAGCCATCTAAGCACATGCGACATGCCTCCTGTTGGTTTACAGAGGACGAACCTCCTGCCGACGGTAAAATCGTGTTCAAGAAACCGGCCAAGCGGTCCTCCACGGATAAGTACCAGGGCATCACGGCAAGCTCCAGCAAAAAGAGGAAGAGCGAAACGGGGGATAAGGAGGAGAAGAAGGAGGAGAAGGAGGACAAGAAAGAGGAGAAGAAAGAGGACAAGTCTGGGAAGAAAGTGAAAAATAACAGTCTTCTGTCATTTGGGGGAGATGAGGAGGAAGATGAGGGCTAGCTGTTTAATGGTAGGCCTACACAATAGAATCAAGACGCAGGCAAGTTTTTATTTATTTATAGTGAACTCTTTTGACGGTGATATGAATTTGAGAAATCGGAAAAAAATAACATTTTCTATTTTCCCCCTACCTGGATGACTGAATGAAAGTTTATTCAGACAAGGTGTTGACTTATTCACCGTATGAGGTATTCAACTTCAACAAAACAGAAAAAACCTAATCCATCAGTTTCCTGTTCAAAATGTGTTTATTGCGATATGTGTATTTTAGTGAGTGTCCTATGAATGTTGATTAATCCTAGTGTGGGGAGAACTTGCCATGAGGTTTGTGACTCGTCTTGAGTATTATTGAGTGTTTCTTCATACATTGTTACATTCATCATTTTGTTGAATGTATGGATATTATAGCTTCAATGAGGGAGCTCTTAGTGATTATGTTAAAGCAATGAATTCATGTCAATGCACTTGTATATCATTTCTTTTTTACATCGATGTGCTTTTGTTTTGTAGCTTCAGAGTTTTAATAGTGAACTTGAAAGTGAACCATTTGGATAATGTATTAAACATCTTGTTTTTACTCAACCGATATCCTTTGTATTTCTTTTTGGCAATAAAAGATTAAAAAGGTTAACATTTGTATTATAAGTAATTCAATCTAGTGAAATAAACAAATAAAGACTGAAGAATGATTTTATTGTGGATTAAGGATGTCAGACACAGAAGGCACATGAACTAACCACATGTGATATGCCTATAATACTGAGTAAGGGTTTGCTATTTCAATATGCAAGTAGGCTCAAACTTTTTAGAATAGTTTTGAATGCCTCAACAGTTTTGGTGTACTAGCAGCAGATTTGATCTGAGTCCTGTCGCGGAGGCAGACTTCATTGAATGTCATCTGTGCTTTTTTTTGCCTCTGAAGTAAAAATGTGACAAATTCCCTCAGTGAGCAACAAATTCTGTCAAAATGTGCGCCGGCATCCGAAAGGGGACCACCTTGGACTGAACAAGGACGGCGGAGGGGGAACTGCTGACTTTCCTGAAGCTGGAACCTGAGGGGAGAAGGAAGGCTGCTGTACACATACTATCGAGGTATTTCAATGTCTTTCCTTACTGTAGTATGAAAGCCAACTTCAATTTTGAATATATTTTAACAGTACAAACATGACCTACTTAAAATTCATGAAGTCTTTATACCTCTCCAGGTATAATACATCTAAATCTAGTATGCGTTCACTACAAAATCAAAAGGCAAAGTGACTACTAGGCCCTGTCTG
Source organism: Melanonus zugmayeri (assembly GCA_900302345.1). Taxonomy (NCBI): domain Eukaryota; kingdom Metazoa; phylum Chordata; class Actinopteri; order Gadiformes; family Melanonidae; genus Melanonus; species Melanonus zugmayeri. The sequence goes on from OMKN01080343.1 coordinate 2,911, forward strand.
TGAAGTACAAGATAGACACCAGACAAACACATGGTTCAGAACAACATTTTTAATTAGGCTTTAAGCAGCCCATGATGGCTGCCTAATGGCACATCAAAAACCTTTTTCACTTTTTCAATTGGCCCATAATATAAACTTAAGTATCGAGACCAGTTTGTTTCTGAAAGCCATATAACAAAGAATATTTCCCTTTAAAAAAAATAAAATTGAGACTAAAATTCAACTGTTTGCTTTAAAACAACCTAGACACAAACAGTTTTTGGAACTGCCCAAATGTAATGTACTATTCATGGTTATATAAATCATAATTCATGGTTCATAAATCCTGTACATAAGTTCAACAGCTGAGGGGGAAAGTCAGATGGTTACCTGAGTGATAGTTGGATGTAAACATGATAAACCCGTAAGAAAGAAAGACCTCATCCTATATCAACATGAGATTGTCCACAGAGCAAAAATACTATCAGAGGGATAATTGTCTCCATAGAGGCCTCATCACTAATAGCACTGAAAGGGATCGACATATTTTAGAGAATAATAACTAAATGTCCACCCTAGCAGGGAAATCGGTTAAAAATATATTTGGTCACAGCCTAAGACTTTACATAAAATCAATTAAAAAAATCCAACTGATAACAAGGCTGTTCTTTTAGGGAAACCTTTTTCCTAATCAACTATAATGTCTTAGGCTATTAAGACTTTCCATTATAAAATGTGGGTATTTCATGAGTGGATATGGCATTGCCATAGGTTGCAAATTGTATCAATGTGGAAGGCTCAGGTGTTGCTGAGCTGTTATGCCATAACCTAATATGCGCCACAAGGTGGGGCTGTTGTGCGGAGATGGACCTATTCTCAAACTACATTCGTTCCTGAATGCCAATTTTGGGGCAGTTTATCTTCTAGACAAGAGAATGTTTGAACCAAATTGAACGGGGAGGCAGGAATATAGTCAAGGGCATGGACATAAAACATTAGACAATGCAACAACACTGGATATTATATAACAGCAACGTTGCATACCAATGTAAATGTGAATCACCAAATAAATAGCATACAATCTGCTCAAAGTCATTTTTAAATCATGTGTTCAAGTAATGCTCCGTTCTCCATTTTGGACCAACATGGGATCCTGTTTTGGGATTATTATTTCTCTTCAGATGGATCTTATCATATAAGGAAGTGAAAGCTAGAGTGGGGAAGGCTTGAGAATTTCAATCAAAACGCTTTCATTCACGTCTTCCACTTTTGGCCTGGGTTGAGAAGCACTACACAAAAGCGAATACAAGCCAGTAATAATAGTGATAATATCACAAACTAGTTTCTTTTTGCAGAAAAATTAAATGTAATCGTTTCTCAATGTAAACAAAATTGGCAGTGGTCAAGTTTGCGTGTTCGTGTGTCCAGCTGGAGGCAGAGTGGACAAGACAAACAGGGTCTGTTTCGTGTTTCTTGTCTGTTCAGACATAGTTCTATCTTCACGTTAAAAGTAAAGTAAAATATATCAAATTTGTAAAAAAAAAATTCTATCCGTTAATATCATCCCACCATTGATTTATCAATTTATCAAGATTCATTTTGATAGTTGTAGTTGTTTAGTAGTTTTTTACTGGAGGTAAGCTTGTTGACAGGAGTAACAGAAAGGTTATAAAATAAATACAAAAGAGGTAATATGAGTATAAGTGCTACAATTTTGGGTTATTGTAGTTTTTTGTATGAAAAGCAGCCGCTTGAGGGGCCCCCTGGGGTACTCAGTTCCCCGTCACAGGTGCTCTGGGTGGCTCTGCAGGCAGGAGATCATCTCCCGCACCGGCTTCCCCTCAAAGCAGATCCGATAAACAGCCGTAAACAGCGGGAATCTGCAGCGGAAGGAAGAGGGAGAGAGAGAGGGGGAGAGAGGGATGTTCTCAATTAGCACCGCATCACAGTGTCTCGGAGGCTGAATTCTAAACACGACATCCCTGTAGCGGTGGAAGATTAAAGACTTTTAAAGTCACTTTGAAAATAGTCGCAGCGACACTTCCATCTTAAGTGATTCATTACCATATGTTGTCTACAAATACTACAAATTCTTCACCGTCTCTGAAAACACAAAAAATATGATTTCAAAAGATGAATCAACAAGCAGGATTCCGACAAGACGGTTACTTGTTGTTGTAATACTAGATAATAAATGAGATTGTGAGTGTGACATGTTTGCACCCGTTTAAAGAGACCCAAAAGGTACAAAAGAAGAAGGAGGTAGAAAAGAGAAAGGCATCCATTTATGTGGACGAGAGGCAGAGCCAGAGGTCGAGAGAGGAGAAGAGCAGGAGACGGAAGAGCTCGTGTGTACTGACTTGTCCACCAGGCCTTTCTGCTTGAGGAGGTGGTAGACCTCGGCGGAGGTGGCCGGCCCCTGGAGCTTCTGACCGTTCAGCATCTCCCTCTCCAGCTCCTCTATGCTCTGGCAGGAGAACAAACATACAAGGCAACCACCTCACCGGGAGGAAACATTCAGACATCAGAACACCATGGCGACACAATGGCCGCATTCCAATATTCTGTCTATAGAGATTCGACTCACGCTCCCTGCCCAAATCTCCAGATGTTTTCCTCGACTGCCATTTTACCCGCTGTTCCAATTGTCGACATTGCTTAAGCTTCTACACACGAAATACATCATACTAGCGGGAAGCGTTTTAGCCATTCTTCGACTACGTCATCAGACATACGCCCATAAAGCCAGAAGTTCTTTTGGACAAGCCCTCATGTTTACATCGCTTGGCTGATCACGCCGCCGTATGACCACACACATAACAAACGTGATTGGCTACGAAGTCTGAAGGTTGTGATTGGCCCAGATCATCCAAGACCATGAAGCAGCTCGGCTCCGGCTCGGCTGTCCCAATTCCAACTTTTTCGAAGCTTGAGTGATCAAGCCGACCTACTACCTACTACCTCCGCAGGGGGGTCGTACCTTGCCGGTCTTGGCGAAGGCCTCTGCGATGCGCCGGTTGCGGCCGCCGTAGCAGGTGGTGATGAGGTCGGCCACGCCGCAGCTCTCCAGGAAGGTGGCGGAGGCGACAGCGCCTGAGTCCTTGGAAAAGAGCTTGGCAAAGGCGATCATCTCCATGAGGCCCAGGCGGATCACGGCCGCCTTGGTGTTGTCTCCGCAGATCAGCCCGTCGCAGAACCCGGCGCCCACCGCCACGATGTTCTGGAGCCAGCCGAGAATTATTATCCAGGAAAGTATTAAATATATGTGCACTCATTTTTATAAAAGTGTTACTAATGTCACGCAGCCAAATGGGTCTAATCATGACAATACATTAATTATTTAGTTATTTTCTCTTGGGATTTATGTTTTAATCGTCTTATAAGGGGAGTTTTATCTTGTTTTCATCTTGTTTGTTTTTGGGCTTGGAGCAACAGCATTTCGTTTTTTTATGTATGCAATACATTTGAATTAAAACTCCTCGATTCATTAGAAAAACATCCCCACAAGATTCTGGCGAGAAGATTTTTTTCAAATATTTAAATATACTCTGAATGTGTTTATTTAACAACATCCCTCCAAGACTGAGGCGAGAAAAAATATAAGCTGCAACATACGTCAATACCTTAGCTTACAAAAAAGAAGAGAAGAGAATTGATTGTAAAGATTATGCTTAATTATAATCATACGGTTTTGATAACAGAGACATTCACTGTCCATTTCCTCTGCTAGAACCGTTGAATACGATCAGTCACATAAAACCAACCTCCAAGACCATGATATAGACATCACGTAGACCTTAACGTGCATATCTTAACGTGTGTATATCAACATATCCCATCAACATGTTGTCTCGCCTATCTGGTGTGGTGAAGACGTCGGCCTGTGATGATGTCACTGCGTGTTGCTTAGTGACGGATGTTTGCACGTTCGTACCTTCAGCGCCCCGCAGAGCTCCACCGTGTCTGCGTCGTCCACCACCGTGATGCGGAAGTTGGGCGTTTGAAGAAGCTCTTTAAACAGCAGGCCGTTCTCAAGAACCTTACTGCCTTCACATGCACACACACACAGCACGCGCACACACACACACACAATAATAACTTTATCTGTATAGCACTTTCGACAGCAGGTTACAAAGTGCTTTACAAGACGATAGTAAAAAAGACTAAAAAATTATAAATAAGACGGAATACAATATACAAATCGTACAAAAAATACCTGAAACACACACGGGTCTGTTTCAACCGTAGCTCGAACCGCTGAATTCACATTCAACACGAGTGCAGACAAAACAAACGTCTCGACTCTCTCTGCCCTTGGTGTGGATTACTGGATCTCAACTCTGGGGTTTCTTTCACCAGTGTGTTAAAACACCACCCAGTGTGTTAAAACACCACCCATTCCCAGTCCCAAGTGAGCAGGGTGACGTTGATGAAGAGGTATGAGGTGCCCAGGGCCTCGGTTTGCTCCTGCAAGCTGTGAGCTTGTCAACATCTTTTATCCAATAAAGCCTGAACTCTTGAGGCGGGAACTATAAATGTCAGCTATGTTATCGTAAATGCAGTTAGTTATACGGCCGTGTTTGGCCATGCCCCCCCCCCCCTTACCTATGGTGGTCTCGCAGAACTTCTCGGCCGCCACCTCGTTGGCGATGTTGGCCCCCATGAGGACGCTGACGTCGATGCCCATCTTCTCTCTGATGATGTCAGAGATCAGCTTCAGTCCCTCGGGGCCCTCGTCGATCCCCTGAGAGCGTTGTTGTGAGTGTGAGTATGAGTGTGTGTGTGTGTGAGAGAGAGAGAGCGAAATGGGAGAGAGAGCGAGAAGAGCGAGAAAGAAAGTTGTAGTGTGGAAAGAGAAAGAGATGGAGAGAAATGCATGTGTGAAAGACGTTTTTTGATATATACAGAAAAGACAGTTGAAACACTGCACCCTGGTGGCACCCTGAACAAGCAACAGGATATTAGGTGCATATTGAGCCTTGAACAGGTGCCGGTAATTAGCGTATGATTACAACCATTTTGTTCCGTTTAGTGTAATTACTTTTGAAATCGAAATATGGCTATTTGGACGCTTGGTTCGCCCTCTTTTATTTTCCTTTAATTTCAAAGGCCAGTTTACTTTCATTTATTTGATTTTTATTTGGGTTTGGGTTTTTGAATGCAGCAAACAAATGCCATTGCAAGCTGCCATGTCCCAGTTGAACATTACAAGAACCCGAATGAAAGCAAATGCGTTATTAACTGTGCTAGTATGACTGCCTTCAATGCATTTTCTGATACAAATGCCCTGTTGTGTTCCTCCAAACACATAACATTATATAAAACTCACAATATTGGAACAAATACTCAGAATAAACCCACAACCCTCTGATTATGCGTAAATTGTCCGTAGCTGGCCGGAGTGCATCGTATGAGGTCACGGGAGTTGAACCCCAGATGGCTCTGACCTCATTGGTCCTCATTTCCAAGGCTGCACCAGATGCATCATGGGAATACATCCGTTGCTCCATTCACTCAGTAATGGATATTTTAGAGAAATGGTCGGGTTTTTGGTCATCGCAGTTTCAAAAATAAGCCTACACGCGGCTTCACTTAAGGGTTTACAGACACACACACACACCCCTGGTATTATATAAATCCACAATCCCCACTCTCGTCATAATGGTCCGGAGGTTTAAAGCAGCCCTTTTTTACCTGGTGAGGGGCATGGAACAGCCAGCGAGAGAGGAGCAGAGAGGGGAACAAAGCAATGTGTGTTGTCATGGCTTTGATCTAGACAGCGTTCAGACCCTGGGTAATAACCCGGCACACTCCCAGACCAGAGAAGACGCTGTTAGTGTTATTATAGTCCTCTGGGCCTGTTCGCTATTTTCTTCGCCAGTGGTTCACACATGAGCTACACTCATTTGTCATCCCACACAGATGACCTCATTTTGGTTTTTAGAAACTTTTTGTTTGATAATATTCTCAGCAGTGTTTGAAAATTAAATGTTCAATGTGAATTATTCACATGAGTTATTCACATCTTAAAAATGTAAAAGAAAATGGAGAAACAACTTTTAACAATGTTGATATGTTCACCAAGGTGCAAATTTAACCACTTGTCCGTACTGCATCCTTTGAAACCCAGAAAGATGAATAATTCAATATGTGTATATATACATATATATGGAGGTTGTATGATGATTCATTGGTGTATATCTTTTTATTTCTCCAGCAGTGGTTACGTGGGTGATGCCATCTTTTGCTGCTGTAACACCTGAATGTCCCTCCCGGGATGAAGTGTGTTATTAATAAAGTGTGTTATTATTTTATCCTAAAGCCCTGGGCCGCGTTACCTTGATCAGTGTGATTCCTCGGGCCCTGGACGACACACAGCCCACCATCTCATCACACAGCCTCCTGATGAACTGGTGAGGAACCACAAACACCAGCAGATCGGCCCCCTCCGCAGCATCACACAGAGTCGGCACTGCAACCTAGAGATTGACGACCGAGACGGAAAGAGAGGTACAATAAACAGAGAGAGAGAGAGGGAGAGAGGGAGAGGGACAGATGGATAGAGAGGGAGGTACAACAGAAAGAGGGAGAAGGACAGATGGAGAGAGAGGGAGGTACAACGGGAGAGGGAGAGAGACAGACAGAGAGAGGGAGGGAGAGAGAGAGAGGGAGAGGGAGGGTGTGGTGGAAAAATCTATAATTGACTATGTTTCATTTCATTTAACTGATAATGTTCTACTACTAGTTAAAGTGTTGTGTATCTTCACGTCACGCATACAGGCCTAGCTTGCTAGATTGTAGGTCTCCTGTTATCTCCTTTGTCTTTGTGATAATCAACCGACTCCCAGGATTTTAGGTCCTCTATAATGCTAATTCAGGTAACCCACCAGAGGGCCCATTTGGTTCACACCTTGTACCTTGACACCCCTCCTGACCCTTCTTTCCTTCCTGACCCCCCTTCCGTCTTTCCTGAGTGGGGGGGTTAAAAGGCTGTGTGACACTGTGATCAGGGCTCACTTCACTAGGAAGGAGTCTGGCGTAATGCATGCGTCATTAAACTACTTTAATTTCTACAAGTATTGTGTGCAGAAGTCTCATCTGTCCATAGACGCAATATCCTATCTGGAAATTGCCACGACAAGAGGAAGGGAGAGAGGGGCAGACAGAGCGAGAGGGAGGCTAAGTAGCTCTGGACAAAAGGTGTGTGTGTGTGTGTGGATGAGAGTGACAGACAGATGAGTAGAGTAGTGTGTGTTGTGTATGTAACACCACAGAACCAGCACATAATGGAATCCTGGCAGTAGCGCCGTCAGCGCAACTACAGGCCCGGTCCAACAACACATTGACCTTCATAAGCACATTGGAGGGAGAGTTTCTACTGGTTCTATACAGAGGGTACACACACACACACACACACACACACACACACACAGAGCTTACACACAGAGCAAACACACAACAACAACAACAAGCCAAGCTCAGCCAGTGATAGACAGCAGCCCCCCTACCCGCCCACCTCACCCACCACGTTCTCTGGCAGCTTGTACCCCGGCAGGTACTTGACGTTCTCGTGCTCCGTGTTGATGATGTCGGTGAGTCTCCTACCATCGACGGTCTCCTCGAACACCCACATGTTGACGGTGGTGGCGAATCGCTGCAGGGACCTCACGTTGCTCCCTATGATCCGTGCGATGGCGGAGCCCCTGTTACCGTGGCAATCAGAGGAGGAGGAGAAGGAGAAGGAGGAGGAGGAGAAGATGGAGGAGGAGCCAGTGAATCTCATCTGTGCTTCACACTGAGGACACTGATACTAGTTTCCTTAGGTAATATTAGATGAGTGCTGTGTCTCTCTCTGCTCCCTCCCTCCCTACGCTTCTCCACCATTGAGAAGTGTTGCATTTCACGCACCTGTGATTGACAGGCAAGATGGATTCCCCGAATCAATCAGGGAAGAGATGCCCTGATTGGTCAGAAATGAGCCGGGAGCGGTCTAACATCTAAATGGTGCAGGCGCACTGCGCAGGCAACTAGAAATAGATATTCTCACAGCGAATTTCATTTCATTTCAGTCACTAATAGCTGACGGGTGGCTAGGCCATTTCTAACAAATTACACTCAAATTATAGCTCTTAAATCGGACCTACAGCAGCTTTAAGTCGAATGACACTTTTTAGGATGGTTGTATTGGTTGAAATCTAGCATATATTTAGTAAACCGATTTGCATCAGCATTGTCATGGGGATATCAATACAGCTGCGGGAGGAAAGCTACATTATATATTTTTAAATGATAGCCATACACATTTTAACCAGGTCGAACTAATTAGACATTAATGAATGTAGACTACTGTTCATTATCCAAATCATCCTCTAAAATTCTTGTGACCTCTTATCACAATGAATAAGCTCAGTAATAGTAACACAAGTGATTCATTCTAGTAAACTGTAACAGTATTTAATTAGATTACAAGTCACGCAATACCATACCATTTATATATATATATATATTATATATATAAAATAATAGGTTAAATCAAAAATAAAATATGACATACTACTACTATACATGCTATATATATATAATATAAAATTATATATATATATATGTTTAAAAGACACATGGACAATACATTAATGTATTGAGGTACAACAAAAATACAAAAAAATCATGAAATCATATTTTACTGCCAGGCAATAAAGTGTAATAACTACGGCATGTAAATAACATGATAATGATAACTGATAACAGATAATAACGTGATAATAACAGATAACATGATAATAACATGATAATCACATGATAATAACATGTTAATAATAACAGGTGGACTCACCAGTTGCCTGAGCCCACTATACACACTTTGAGCGGCGAGGCCATCGCACACTTCAGTCCTGGAATGCAACAAATGGAAATCTAAAATGAACGATTTAAACACCGGCTTCCTGATGATTAATGTGCCCTAAAAATAGATATACGTATGTTTATAAGAGGTATATATGTTTATGAGAGGTGTATATGTTTGTAAGAGGTGTATATGTTTATAAGAGGTGTATATGTTTATAGAGTTGATGGCGGTAACAGGGACGCCGGTGCGGCGGATGGAACGTCGCCTATATATGTCGTGTTTAGCGTCGCGCTTAGCGACGGGAATTGTAGTTTAATTGCAAATTGTAGTTTCAATAAATATATTTGAGCGAGATTCTGGGATGGGGGTCAACTAAAATGAGAAAAAAACGTTACCAAGGAATAAAGTTGTTATGGATACTAGCTATACTGCTGTACATGTCCTATTGCTGTTTGCCTCCTACAGTTTCGTATCCTGTCTTGTTGTTTTATACTGCTGTCCACGTGTTGTTGCTGCTGTTTTGTCCTATGTTATTATGTTTGCACATGTTGCATGTTATTATGTTTGCGCATGTTGCATGTTATTATGTTTGCGCATGTTGCATGTTATTGTGTTTGCACATGTTGCATGTTATTGTGTTTGCACATGTTGCATGTTACTATGTTTGCACATGTTGCATGTTATTATGTTTGCACATGTTGCGTGTTATTATGTTTGTACATGTTGCATGTTATTGTGTTTGCACATGTTGCATGTTATTGTGTTTGCACATGTTGCATGTTATTATGTTTGCACATGTTGCATGTTATTATGTTTGCACATGTTGCATGTTATTATGTTTGTACATGTTGCATGTTATTGTGTTTGCACATGTTGCATGTTATTATGTTTGCACATGTTGCATGTTATTATGTTTGCACATGTAAGTAAGTAAGTAAGTAAGTAAGTGTCTTTTATTGCACTTTTAATGTATTTTTGTCTACTGTAAGGTGACCTTGGATGTGCAGAAAGGCGCCAAATAAATAAAATGTGAATCATTCTAATTCTAATTCTAATTCTAATAATAATAATAATTATTATTATTATACTCGCTGGATGACACACAGCCCACCATCTCATCACACAGCCTCCTGATGAACTGGTGAGGAACCACAAACACCAGCAGATCGGCCCCCTCCGCAGCATCACACAGAGTCGGCACTGCAACCTAGAGATTGACGACTGTACGTCTGTACAGTCTGTACCTCTCTCTCCGAGAGAGAGGAGAGATCTGTCATTTTTGATTTGGACTCATTTTGTCAAGTGAAGATGAACCAATGTTATCTCCACCAGCAGGTTGATCAGCCCATTGAGAGGCACAGCGTGATGAATGCCAATAAAAGCTGTCTGATAGATAAAAACTCTTTCTCAACGTGGATGTAACTTTTGGGGCTACTTCCATAACTAATCTTTGTCTCAAAATGTCTCTCTCTCCCTCCCTCTCTCTCTTTCTCTCCCTCTCTCCCTCCCTCCCCCTCTCTCTTTCTCTCCCTCTCTCTTCCCCTCCCTCTCTCTCTCTCCCTCTCTCCCTCTCTCCCTCCCTCCCTCTCTCTCTCAAAAG
>OMKN01080349.1:15901-25987 GCA_900302345.1 Melanonus zugmayeri
TGAGGGTCTGTGTTGGGAAAAGTGCATCGGTATATGCACAGACGAAGCTAGGGGCTATGCAGGGAAACAAGGGACTGAAAGCCAAAGTGCTGAATGTAGCACCACACATTACGTTTACCCACTGCTTCATCCATAGAGAGTCCCTTGCTGCCAAGACCAGCTCTAAACAATGCCAAAGGAAGATTGGTCTTTGGAAATGTATTCTTTATTATTTAGTTTGACTAATTATTCACACAATTGAAGGCGGTAGTTATTATTTTAAAATTATTTTCATTGTATCTATTTTAATACTAATTAATTGTTTTTTATTTATCATTGAGACTGATTCATTGAATGAACGTGTAATAAAGTTCACTGGAACGTTGCTTTTATTTTGAAATCAGTTTTTCAGCGCTCTTACCGTAATGCCTAGTATACACACGCACCGCAAAACAACGCGGGCGCTGGCTCGACTGCAGTTCTGGGACATTTATCTTCATGACGCGGGTGCCATGCTTCCCTCCGCAAGCATTCCTGTGAGTTGGTTAGCAAGTCTATAATGCCAAATCAACAGTGACAACACAATGAGGTAAATGATAAAAACAGTCGTTGATTGTTTATATATAATATTTCTTCCAGTTGCGTATGGTATGCGTATTGAGTACAGTTGGGGAATCGTGGACACGTATATACGAGTGCTCTTCTCCTATCACACCACAGGGCCCCCCGCGGCTGGACACATCTCCGGAGAACTCATTTAGTTTGGCCTCTTCTGCTGCTGCTTCTAGTTGGCGCGGCTCTCACGGCTCTGCTGCCGCCGGCCGACGAGCAACACCGCACCGACGACGTCCTCGGAGTGTTGCGTAGAACCGCGTTCAACAAACCCGTGCAGCCCGACAATCACGTTCACGGCACGGGAGAAACGACACAGGAGACGTTTACTGTTATCATTCAGACGTATAACCGCACAGACATTCTGCTTAAATTGCTAAACCATTACCAGGCGGTGCCTCATCTCCAGAAGATCATCATAGTCTGGAATAACGTGGGAGAGCAGACACCCCGGAAGCTCTGGGACTCCCTCGGACCACATCCGGTGGAGGTGATTTTCAAGGAGCAGAGTACCAACCGGATGCGAAACAGACTTCAGTCATTCCCTGAGATTGATACAGATGGTAAGATGGCACATGGGACGCTTGTGTTTATGGCTCTGGGAGAGTTGTTTTTGTTCTGTTCCCCATTTACCTGCTCTCATCTTTGCTGTCCTTCTAGCTGTGTTGATGCTGGATGATGACACCCTGGTCAGTGTCCCGGACATCAGTTTTGCATTTTCTGTCTGGAAGGTAATGCCTGTACAATACGTCAAACATTATTACCGTGTCATTAGAACCAATGTTTTTGGTGTACGTGTGTTGGCTTGATGGCCGTGTTTTGGATTTGCTCCACAGCAATTCCCAGATCAGATTGTTGGGTTTGTACCCCGGAAACACGTGGTCACAGCAGGAGGAATCTATAGCTATGGTAGCTTTGAGCTGCAAGATCCTGAGATTGGTGGAGGGGACAGGTAGAACATCATTTTATTCCATCATCTAGGAATATCTATAGCCATACTGTAATGTGGCTGACTGACTGATACTACCAACAGGGTTTTGCATATATGGTTCAGCATTACCCCTGTAATTAGTAATCCGCCTTGTGAAACATACTTTCTATGCACATTTCTCACCATGCGTCTCACGGCAGGTACTCCATGGTGCTGATCGGCGCGGCTTTCTTCCATCGCCGCTACCTGCAGCTCTTCCAGGAGCAACCTCAGGCAGTGCACGCGCTGGTGGACCAAACCCAGAACTGCGACGACATCGCTATGAATTTTGCCGTGTCCCTCTATTTGGCGCAACAGTCGAGGTCCTTCCGGGGCACTTCCGGGTCAAAGGGCATCGTGACAGCCAGCAGGCCGTCGGGGGTGTTCGTCAAGCCCGTGGACTTCCGTAACCTGGAGAAGGAAGCGGGCAGTGGGTACCTGGGGATGTGGCATCGCCCCGAACACCTGCTCCAGAGGTCCTACTGTCTGAACAGGCTGGTGCAGATCTATGGCTCCATGCCCCTCTGCTTCTCCAACCTCATGCTCTGCCAGTTTGGATTCCCCAGCTACGCTAACCACAAGAATAAAGGCTGACACTGGGGATCCGTCAGTGGCAGAATAGGATGGCAAGCCGCTGGGGACACTTTCAAGGAAGTTGTAACACGCTGGTATGTATATGGACCTTGGCTGTTAATACATAACTTGGTTATGGTGGGTTAGAGTGGGGGTTTCTGTTTCTTAAGACTCAAGGTTTTGGGCTTTTCCATGCGCATGCGTCACAGGATACAGATTAGGAATGCAGGACACAATCTGAAATCTTTTTGCTACATTTATTTGCTGATGTCTCAAGAGTTAGACCTCATTGAAGATAACATTTAGCATTAAATGTGTGCTATCTATCGTCCATTGACATCTTCTAGGACAAATCATGAAATATAAACGTGTGTTTCGCCATTAAAATTATATTAAGCAACCAATATTTAAGGCAATGACCCAAAATATTGTATTTTGTACATTGTTGTGGTTGGTGCCTTCAATAATGCTTCAATGCCTTCCCTATACTTGTTTCCTTATGTGTAGATGATGATCTATTGTTGGTCTCAGCGCAAATACAGGAGTAACGAGAAGCAGTTTTCAAAGAACCTGTTCGGTCTAAAGGGTCATAAAGGGTGTATAAACATACATTTTGCTGTTTCCAAAGTTGTTTTCATCTCAGGTTTTATAAATGAAGCTTTTACAATTTCTCCAAAAACATCTATTTACTCTGTTCTCTACTCTGAGTTGGTTTCCTGTTTTGCTTGAACTTTTCTGTTAAGTCCATTTCAACAAGCATTTTTGTAAACCTCAGTATTAAGATTCATCTTGAATTAACTAAGATTTAAGAAAATGCATGCCATATTATGAATGTATGATTGCCATGTTGTAAACGTTCTTGAGCTTTTCTGAGGTATTTTGCTTGTGAAACTTTACATGGATGACATGATTTTGATTAATGCATGTAAATGTATGTACCTTTCTACTGAATGTTTTTATTTTAAATAAACTGCACCTTGTAAAAAGTGAAATTGAAATTCATTGAGTGAGGGGTTTTCTCTTTCCACAAACTAATTGTATCTTGTATCATTGGAAAGCCTGTTAATGTCCCTTTACAATGATGTCCCATTTGTAATGATCATGCATTTGTGGGATGAGCAGCACAGCTGATTATGTGAGTGGGTCCCAAGTGAAATGTGCCACATTTCCCTGCCAATGTCGGTGTATTCTCCTGTTGGTATTGACTATTGTTTTGAGTTGTTTGGGGGATTGGATGTTTTGAATGGCACTGTTTGTGAGACTGGAGGGATTTTTTGGACTTTATGCCCACAGCAACACGTGACCAGGCTGGTGACCAGCATGAGGAGGTGGTGCCGGGCTGTTGTGGCTGCATATGGTTCTTCCACCCACTACCGAGGCTCCTGACTTGTTTGAATAAAGGGTAAAATTGCTAATATGTCTTTTTTTTAATTCATTGTTACTGATAGAGAGTTGGTTGTTCTGTTGAGCACAGATAATGGCAAATTTGGCATTCACATCAGAGTTGCTGAGCGCTCAAACAACTGATTGTTACAAATGTGGTGATCCATTGATATGTGACAACAGGTCACAAATAACCAAGATATAGGTGATTGAAAACAAATGTCCAAACTTTTATATTACGCACAACATGTTGACATGACTACAAAGGCACAAAACAAGCTCATTATATATATATACATTTACATTTAGGGCATTTAGCAGACGCTTTTATCCAAAGCGACTTACAGTAAGTACATTTGTCAGAAGAAAGATATATATCTATATCTATAGATATAGATATAGATAACCTGAATGATGACTCCTTGCCCCAACACCATCTCAGACCAAGAGTGAGAGGAGAGAGAGAGACAAACAACAAGGACAGGATAAACAAGTCGGGCTGAAACGCAGGCTTTAGTGTCAATGTTGGCATTTTAAATGCAATACAAGACGTGAGGAGGAACAGAGATTTTCATATTTTATGTTAATCCGGAATTAACTCAAATCCAGAATTTGATTCCAAATATTGTGACAACTTAAATGTGCTACACAGCAGCTACAGCATTTGAGTTAACCCTGCGCCTGCAGCAATTGCATCTGTGTAAAATTTGCCTTTTTCTTCCATTCAGTCAATTAAACCTCACTTCAAATTACACTCTTTGTGGATACTCTCATCGTTCCAAACTTTGTAACAACTTTGAATCTACATTTTAGTGGCACACCTGTCCCAGAAAATGAGACCATTAATTATGCTTTATTTAGATATAGCCAACAAATAAAATGAGAATTAGTACTTCTATGCTAATTTTATATTACATTTGTATATATTTTAATAGTTAGAAAACATGTAGCCAGTATTGCATCCAATTCTCATTATTTTATTTTATTAATGTTTGCATTGTATATCTCCCGTCGAAAATATATAAGCTATAATGTCATGCATCATGTTTCGTCATGACAACCTCTTGCCCGGCTGCAGTGAAATAAATTGCATTTTATTTTTGCACGTTTTCCTCAGTGTGATTGATAATGGCTCTAAAAGCCTGCCATGAACACGCACTTTTCCAACTAAAATTGTACTCTCACCAGAGTTCAGGTTTTAGTTTCCCTAACCTTCTTGGAGCTGGTCCCTGGTCGTATTCTGCACCAAGAACACCCTGTTTACCATCATCAGTTATCCCAAGCCTCCATCAGCCACTTGTCCAATCAGAGCTCTCCCATTTCCAGTGCATCAGTCATAAAACCAATAAAACAACTGTAAACAAAACATGTTCAGTTCAATGTCCGTCTCATAAGTTACAGAACATGTAACCTGGGGTGTCCCCACCCCCCGAGGGTGCTGGGCTGTCTGAGGGCCTCACAGAGACCCTGGTCCACTGCCTGGTCTCCTCCCACTGCTACCATGGGAGCGGATGCTGTGCCAAAGCTTCACAAAGGGCTCCCTGTTCCTCCAGATCACTTTGTGACCGTATGCTACGTACCATCTGTGGGAGAAACGTTAGATAGACAGATTCCAAAAAAAGATAATTTAGGGAATTATTAGAGAAAAATAAAACGGTCAACTTGTTAACTAGCTAGCATGTAAACCTTTTGAATAAAAATAGCAACACCCATTGCTTGTAATGGAATTTCAACTTTAGTTTTCTATGATACACATTTCTAAGGTAAGCCTGTTTTTCACAATCCAATAAGAACATCATTGTAATCAATATGTAGTTAAAATGTCATCTAATAATGTTTGCTACATAGGCGTGACACTTACACTCCAAAAAGAGCCCCTCCCAGGTGAGCTGCATGATCCATAAAACGCCAGCCCATAAAAAGTCCCACTGTGTCTATGGCGATGAGTGCTTTCAAGGCCTGGGGACAGAAAACAGAGTAAGGATGACAGCCCAAAGCAGCAGAGCATTAAGCAATCCCTGACAGACACGCACTATCACATGAGATGGAAAGTAAATGTATTTACTCAGTCAATTGGCTACTTTACACGGAAACACACACACTTTTCATTTAGAAGTCTATGTACACTTTAAATACAGACACATGTATACATACATACACACACTGACGCAGTCTCACTTGGTGTATATCACCTTACATTCCCTGCTGTAAACATGACCATGGGAAGGAGAACGATGCCCAGCTTGGCCTCTGGCAGCTTGGTGCAGACCGCTCCGATCACAGTCATCACCGCACCGGACTGAAGTTCAAACAAACATCAAATGTTATTTTTTGGGGAAAACACACATTGTGGGGTATGTGTGGTTGGTGGCTGGTTTAAGCAGCCTCACCTGGCCCGAGTCAGACTCAGAGTAGACTCTGAGGGGCTGGGTGAGGCTGCACACCTGTGGTGCATCCAATAATCAAGGCACACAGGATAAACCAGCATCACCACACACACTCAGGAGGAGGCTGAAATGTATACCACCTGCTCTGCCAACAAACCATTGTTCAACTCCCTGTGTACACCTGTGTCCTGGTCATCGGAGGAGCCCAGAAAAGCCACTTTCAGTGGACTGTAGCAGGGAGATCTGCTACATAGCTTTTTGGTATTGTATTGCATTTCCTTTTCTAACCTAACATACAGTCGATTCCGACCTGCATCCCTATATACTCATTTCCTTCCCTCTTTCAACCCACTTTCCTGACTATCTTCACTGTCTTGTCCATAAACGCCCATATATATATATATATATAAATATGAAAAAACAACATATTATGAGGTCATCGAGGAGTGCTTACCGCTCCTAATGAGGGAGACAGCCGACCAGTGGCTGTCTTAAAGGAGTAGCTAACCATGTTAGAGATCACACCTGCAACAAGACAAAAATCAACAGCTGTGTGAGCTGAAGCCGGCAGCTAGCATACAAACATTTACACAGCAATCACCTGCTTGAAATTATGACTACCATGTCTGTTGGTCTAATCCACCTCCTATAACAATATTTAAATGTATTTTATTTATTTAACCAGGAAGTCGCTTGAGATTAAAATCTCTTTTTCGAGGGAGACCTGGCCAAGAAAAAAACAAAAAACGAACTGCTCTTACACAGAATGCCGTAATCAATCACCCACACAACCACCCAGTTTATACATGTATGAATGTATGTATTTTATGTATAAATGTATGTATTATATTATCTATAGTAGGTATAGGTATAGTACTATATTATATTACTTCCTAGCAGGGGAGAATTCATAATTCTCTGCTTCGTACCGGCGGAGAGGTAGACGGCAAAGAACTGCTCCCTGCCCAGAAGGGAGACGATGCTAGTTGAGAAGATCCACAGCACGTACATGTTGGCCACCATGTGGATGAAGGAGTAGTGGCTGAAGGAGGAGAGGACCATGGGAAGGCACCGCGTCTCTGATGTCAGAGGATGAAACAAAACAACAATAACAGGCATACATGTGTTATGCTGTTATTATTCACTATTCATTCATACATTTGTCCAAAGCAGTGAATTCAGATACATGTGATTAAGGAGCTGCTGGTGGATGTGGACACGGGGGGATTGAACCAAGTACCTTTCGGCTGGGAGGAAAACACCCTAGCCACTACTCTATCCTGACACTGATATGAATTCATAATTTCAACATGTGTAGCATAAGTGATGACTTGCTAGTAAAAGTCTTTTTCTGTTTGAACACAATGGTGTAATGCAATTTTTTTCCTATTGAAGTCTTACAATCTTCAATTCTAAGTCCATCACCCAGTAGGTTACCAGAGATCATAATATACTGTATGTATTGTATGATGTCTACATTGTCTACATGATCGTCTACAGAAACTGTAGACAATCTGTAGAAGAAATTAACAGAGATCCAACTCACTGGAGGCTGGGTTGGATGTGAAGTATTTAATCATGGTTCTTTGCATAGATGGGATTCTCCAGCAGCACAGCACCAGGGCATTGACCGCTATAATACCTAGGAGAGAGAGAGCAAGAAGGACAAGCAAGAAGGACAAGCCAGTTGATAATTAAAAGTAGCCTGACATAACCTCTACAGCGAATGTTTAAGATTTTGTATAATTAGTAACCACAAAGTTACTAAGTTTAGTTACCCGGTGCTGATAAGGTTTTTAACCTTATCAGCACCTTTGAGCTGATTGTCTAAATTTTTTAACAGAAAGGAGGAAGAAGAGGCCGGAACAAAGCATATGCATACCAACCACATTGCAAAAATACTGATCTGTATCTTTTCAGAAGTCCTAGAATAAACTGTAGACAATCGTTTTCAATCATCTTTTATGGATGGATTTCCATACCTTTTCAAACATTTTCTAGGGCTTGAGGCAAGAAGCATAAAACGAGTAACATACATCCGAGTGTGTGTTGTGCTCAGCGTGGCGTACCAGTAGCGGCCCTCTGTCCCTCAGTAAGGCTGCTCCACAAATCGTCCACCGTAGACAGCAGAAGGATGAGCTGCTGCTGGACACTTGTCAGCTGCTTCCACCAGTTGTGCCAATAGGTCATGTCCGCTGAACCCTGGAGCCCACATTTGACTAAATAACTATTTGAATGTGATTTGTATAAAGGATTTGCTAGAAGTGCTTTGTAGACTCACCTTTAAATCTGTATCTGCTTTTGCCTCTTCCCTGCCTGTGTGGAATCTCGACTTCAGGGACTCGTACTGCCATATGGTCGCCATGCCAAAGGAACAACCTGTAAACTGGCATGGAGTCAGACCACAACACACACCAGTCCATTGTCTTGTCAACACGTCACGACACTATTTCAGTCTTTTAACATACAACATACATACATAACGTACAAGAGTGTGACCTACCCCTATTGTAAAAACAAAGGGTTTTAAAAGCGTCGGCCAGGCCTTAGGAGGATGTGGTGGAGGTGGTGGTGGTGGTGGTGGTGGTTTCGGAGGAGATTTAACATCGCCTGGCCCTCTTCCTTTGGATGAGGCAAGTTCAGTTTCTTGGGAAACATCCCCTTTCTTTGTATCTGGTCTTTTGGCTTCCCGACGGAATGCACATCTTTGCTGGTTGTGTGGGTTGAGTCTATAGGTAGACAAGGTGAAGGTGTAACAAGACGAGCAAGGCCTTTATAATCCAACCTGACCCAACAGATGTGCACTCCCACGTTTGACAACCTCAACATCCATCTCTTTACAGTAAACAAGCAATTCCTACATATGCCTCAGGATACTACTATACTAGTATAGTTTACACACCAGAAAACATGATACAAGTGCTTACAATGTCGTTTTTAGGCATACTACGTAGTAGGATAGTATCTGGTTTTAATACATTTAGAAACATACATCGTAATAAGCTACCTCACACTGATTTTGAATAAGTACCAATTTGCTGGCAAATACAATCGAATCGATGTCTGTATCAGCCCCACAAAGTGTTTGAAGAGTTATACATCGTGCTTGAGATTATGTTTTACGTACCTGGTATCTCGAGGGGTTGCCTTCGCAGATCTGATGATCTCAGTTTTGGTCAATTTCAAAACGCATCCTCGCCACGCCATGTTTACAATGACCCCTGCAGCCTGAGCTCAAGCCCCTCCCACAACCGCGCGTCAGAGGGAGCAGGATACACGTGACTCAAGACACGCCCCTTGTGATGTGGTCTAGCTCGTCACACTGCGATGGCTTTAAGGTGAACGTGACGGTGTGTTGCTGACCTCTAGTGGCGTATATGTTAATAGACCCCAAAAAAGAAATGGAGCTCGTTAGACCTACTGTAAAAGTTTCAAACAACGAGAGTAAAGATATAAGGTATGAAAGAGATAGATGAAGATAGGCTATCAAATGTCTATGTAATGAGTTTATTCATTTGATAATATTATCTTAGTTAGATTGGATTACTACAATTTATTTGTACGTTGATTGATTGTTTTGTAACATTTTGCTTCGAGAATTGCCAATGAAGCACACTAAGTTGAATCGAAACAGAGAAACATGTTGGGGTAGAGAGGGACATGTGTGTGTATGTGTGTGTGTGTGTTTGGGGAACTATAGTTGATGGTAGTATAATTTTTTTTTATTGACAACTGGACAAGTTCCAGTGAGATCCCAAGTTGGTCAGCGCTCCAGAAATAGGTGAAGAGGGTGGAATTTAATTTTAGGCAGCTGCACTGCAGTATCTGCAGTGGATCTACTCCCCTCCAGTTTACCTATTATAATTGAGAAGAAAAAACAAACAAACCCAGGTTGTCCTCATAATGTCTTTGATATCGGAGAACAAATCACACAGGATGTTCAATTCAAAGTTACACAAATGAAAAAGAAACATGCATGATTAAACAACCATGATGACAATGACGAGAGAGAGAGAGAGAGAGAGAGAGGGAGGGAGGGCAGAGGAAATGAGAACAAAATGCTTCTGCTGGTGTGTGTGAACTCCAAGGACACATTGCCAAGTTAGATGATATGCTACAGTTGTAGGCAGCTGTATATGTGTGTGTGTGTGTGTGTGTGTGTGTGTGTGCGCGATGGTGCGT
>OMKN01080372.1:8897-19573 GCA_900302345.1 Melanonus zugmayeri
GCTGTAGGCGACCCAACCCGTGTACTGTACAATACCCATGACTTGACCTCAATGAATCTTAGATGGTCTGTGACTCCTCCTGCCTCATCACTAATGTTGAGGCCAAGAGGCTCCACCTGCCTCATCACTAATGTTGAGGCCAAGAGCCTCCACCTGCCTCATCACTAATGTTGAGGCCAAGAGGCCAGGCTATGTCCTTGACTCCAGAATATTCAGTCTACACTGTGCCACAGCTTCGAGCAAGATATAGCAAATCTCATGTCATTTAAATAATATCTTATTTTATGTAGAAGTGATCTTGACATTGTACATGTACATTGTACATGTATACTAGGTCATTACGATGGGCTACTAATTGGAGACCGGGGTTATGCCTGCAAACTATACTTCATGACCTTGTATGCAGAGCCAGCACCAGGGCCTCAAGCCTGTTTCTCTTGATGGCCGGGTTGGAGGGGGGGGGGGTAGAAAATGAAAATAGAAAATAGGGTTGTAGAAAATGAATAAGGTGAACTCATGATAAGAATAGAGAGAATATCCCTACTGCAAGCACACACAATTCTACACAGCGACAGCTGTGTAGGATTTTGCCATAATTATATGTTTGCAATAATTTTGCATTATCAACTCTTGTTCCTCTGCCGTGAAAAAAGCCACTCTTTCTTTGTGTTGCGATGTCATTTCAATTAAAATCCTTTAGAAAATCATGGTTTCGGTGAGTGATGCTTCCCCCTTTTAAAGTAGAACAGGAACGTGCACTTACCCTGATTACTCAAATCTGGTTCGAGTTAACGAGACTGTTCCAAGTGCGAATCAGCCTTTGAGGAACCGAGGTAGTCTGACTTCAATCATCGGGGTAATTTAAGCTGGATAATAGGACATAAGCTCGACTTAGTTGAACCACGTACGAGGAAGGGAGCCCTGGGCTGAGTTGGAGGCTAAGGTATGGAAACTCCTTTCTGACAAGCTCAAAATCACAGCTTGGAGCTTCACTGAGCTGGAATGGGTGCATCAGACCAGATGACGGACTAGAGAGAGAACCAGACCGATCGTCACACAATTCTTCAGATTTAAAGACAAAGTCAGGGTCATGGAGAAAGCAAAGAACTTAAAAAGGTATGGATATGTACATCAACGACGACTATTCGGATGTTGCTGGCCAAAAATGTAAAGAACTCATACCAGCTATGAAGGCCGCACGAGAGCGAGGGGACATAGCATTCCTGCTATACGACAAACGTATTGTCCACCCTGCCTCCCAACACTCGAGGAGTGATAGACAAGCTCAAGGAGCGGGTCAGTAATCCCTTGTAGGCTACTCGTGCATCCCAAAGAAGGGATTGTTGTTCAAGTTTGTTACTACAAGGTCAACTTGCATTGATCACATTTGTACTAATATCCCTGAGCACCGCTCAAAAGCTGCATCAGTAGCACTGGGTTACAATGATCACAACTTGGTTGCAATTATGACAAAAACCAAAATACCCAAGACTGGCTTTAAGATCCAATATAGAAGGTATTTTACAAAGGGTTCAATCAGGAGTTATTTGAAGAAGAATGGCTGAATGTATGTAGAGAAGAAGATCCGGAGTGTTTATTGATATATGGGTATTGTAGATAGAACATGCCCCATTGAGGAAGTGGACTGCTAGGTCTAATGGTGTACCATGGCTTGCTGATGATCTAAGGAACTTGATGGCCCAGTGTAATGATGTGAAAAACAATCTGATAGACACAATTATTGTAAACTAAGAAATGCTGTGACCAAACAAATAAATGCAAAAAAAGGAATTGTATTTATAAGCTCAAAATTGATGAGGCTAAGAATGATGGAAAAAAAAAAACTATCTCCATACCTCCCCATAATATCATGGGGAGGAATTTGAATGTGCCTGCCTCTTTTATTGAAACAGAAAGTGTATTTATTACTAAACCATGTGACATCGCTAATTATTACAATAACTACTTTACAAGGACATGGAGAAACTGAGAAACGCCATGAGTGTAATAGATGACTCAATGTCACAAACCATTAGAAAAGTATTATGAAGAGAGGCAGTGCATGTTTGAGTTATGTATGTGAGTTAAGCGACCAGTATGCGTATAGAGAAGGGCATCCACGAGCACAGCATTAGCTCAGATGACAGATGATTGGTTAAAGAGCATGGATGACAGCAGGCTGGTGATTGGTTGGATTTTAGTGCTGCATTCGATGTTATTGGTCATTGTCTGTTGATTGGAAAACTCAAATGTTATGGTTTTAAATGTACTGCTTTGTCCTGGATGGAGAGTTAAATTCCAACTCGCTCAAAAAAAGCCGCCAGATTAACTCTCCAATGTTCAACATGCACACATTGCTCATGGCTTCCCGTAGAGAACAGATTACAATCCCGTCTTCTGGATTGTAATCTTCTGAATTGTCTTAAATAACAACAAACCACAGTACTTTTCTGACCAAGTAGTGTACATCAGAAGCAAACATAACTATCTGACTAGACAGGCCAGTTTACTGAGGACAAATCTGTCATTTACAGCTATTACCGGATGAACTACATTATTACAAAATTACATTATTAAAACAAATACCAAGAAAGAAGAAAAAGAGTACTTAATGCAATGAACTGTATGAATGAACAGTAAATGACTCCTCTTACTTGTTGATTGTTTTTGTTTGTAGTGTCTAATGATTTGATGATGGATGATGGATCTTTGTATGTAATGTGATGTCTGAATGTATGTAATGTGATGTCTGAATGTATGTAATGTGATGTCTGAATGTATATAATGTGATGTCTGAATGTATATAATGTGATGTCTGAATGTATATAATGCGAATCATTTTTTGTTAAACCAAAAAGTTGTTTGTGTGATTTCTGTGTCGGACCCCAGGAAGACTAGCTGACGCCATGGCGTTAGCGAATGTGGTTCCTAATAAACTGAGCTATACCTACCAACTCCACCACTCTGCTATAGGTGTGCTTTCCTCTGGGAAATGAGGACATTGGACTTTGCAGGTAATGAAGGTAAGAGGGAACATAGACTAACGGACCAAAACATCAGGGCGTCACACTTCTTTAA
Organism: Melanonus zugmayeri; assembly: GCA_900302345.1. Taxonomy (NCBI): domain Eukaryota; kingdom Metazoa; phylum Chordata; class Actinopteri; order Gadiformes; family Melanonidae; genus Melanonus; species Melanonus zugmayeri. The sequence goes on from OMKN01080372.1 coordinate 11,976, forward strand.
AGCTATTAAGCTACTTTGAATCAGCGCTTTAGCCATTGTTGCTTTACATGAGTGTGCCCATTAAAATGTACTTTTTGTGGATAAGGTTTGAGAAGGTGATAACGCCAAGGTTAAGTGTAAGCATATGGTATGGTATTACTGGTGGTAATTACAGGAAGCAAGAAGACAGCAATTACTGCAGCGGAGGAAAGGTTAGAGGCGTTCCATTAGTGGTCAGAAATGTGTGCGTATGCTGGGAAGTGTGGATCCGTGCATTTGTTCACTCAGGCATATCTCCCACACAAGCACAAACCCACCTGCTCCATCTCTATTCAATTAAAATCCATTTCAAAGAGCTGCGATCCCTAGAGAAATAATCTTAATAATTCCCCCCCCAAAAAACGGAAAAAGAACCAAATAAGGTACATTTTGATATGCATAATAAGTAAAACAAAGATAATTTCTGTAGCAGCCAAGTTAAAAAAGATCGTTAGATTTAAAATGATGAATATGAATGGTGTATATGAAAGATTGTGCAGCAGTCATGGTGGCCATTCAGGCGTTACAAAATGTTTCTGGATTTTAATAATAATAATGAGAATGCATTATTTCATGTTTTTCTTTGGACTTGGACAACGGTAGGAATGCAAGCACACTCAAACAAAATGAAAATCTTCAGGTGCATGGCTACAAGAACTATATAAAACAGTTTATATAATTTCTATATATATTTCTTTGGACTTGGACTATTGATTTGAGGAAGTTCTGGATGCGTATAAATTAATATATCTTTGGTGTTTGTCGCATTTTTGGCGAGTGGGCCGCAGCCCTTCCAACCATAGGGGGCAAATAGCTTATATCACCAAGTTATATCACCAAATATTTCAAGGCAGATTTAAATTAGGGCGGCACAATTGATATTTCTTTTCATGACATAATAGGCCCTTCATGCCTCGTTTCAGAGGTCGTTTACAGCTTTGCTGAAGCTTCATGTAGTGTTGAGTTATGTATGCGAGTGCCATCCCAGTACTTCCACTTATAAAGGTTGTAATTTTAGTAATGTATTTTCCAATAGACAAAAAATGCAAGCATATAACAATTGATCTCAGAAATATCTTTCATACACAGTAACTGTCTCCCTCTTTCCCTCTCTTGTAAACCGACACACATTTTAAGCATAATCGCCACACAAATTTGATGCATAACTCCATAAGCACTTCAATAAAAAGGAACAACCTCCTGTAACACACACCATGCATATCATGCGTCTAAAACATAAAAATCGGTGTAAATCGCTTGCAGGCAACAGAGCAGTGATTCCATGAATAAATTAAGACCTGCACTCCATAATGGATGCACGGACAGCCTGCTGCCATACCACTGCAGGTTTCAGCCTCGCCACCTAAACCAATGGGCTACATGCCTGGAAACACCGTGTTTCTCTCCAATCAACAGCTGAAGCTGTCAAACACATTGAAGAAATATATATGTAGAAATTATAATGCTTATCTGTTATCTGTGTGTCGGGTGAATACTAGTTACCTAGTATGACTCATATTCTACAAAAAGAGATATTGATTGATAATATACCTTTTTCACTGAAGTGACCAAGGTTGTTTTTTTCTCCACAGACGAAATTGATTTGGACAGATGACTTCCTGGGTTGATTGTGTCGTGGGTAGATTGGCTTCATTCTTTAGACACACTAATTTTGAACAAAAGTGATGGCTTCAATAAAAGGTTTCACAGTGCAGGTTTAAGTAGGTTTGAGGAGGGTAGGGTTGAGTCTGGTGTGCCTGTGGCTCTGCGCAAGAAAGGGGTCTGTGTTCGGTAGAAGGCTTGGGTTGCAATACATAAAGCACGTTGCACATAAAAGAAGTCATGCAAAAAATTGCTGGCAATCAAAAGACATTTATTGTTCCTATCATGAGACTGGCTACAATGTCTCAGGTAATGATTAAAACCAATTTAAATTACATTTAATAGCGGCTTCTGGCTTTCTTGGATACTATAAATCTGGCATGTTTAGCCTACCCGAAGGGGTGTCATACAGCGCCGCAACTGGATTCCTAGTGCCACTGCAATCAGCCATGCAACAAAATAAATACACAAATAAACACTTGCCACAAATGCCATTTGTTTTATTTAAAGCTATAGGCTATATCATTGGTTCCCCTACTGCACCCCCTCAATTGTTACATGGTCATTATTGTCATTGGAGAAATAATGTGGAAAGAAGAAGAAGCAACAGTATTATGAAACCCAGATGATGTGATGGCTACAAATTGCAGACTGAAAACTGTATTTGTGCAAACATTGATGCAAAAAAAAATGCTTGCATGCTATTTCTTATGTTATACTGTATTGTTATACCGCTGTATGAAACCATGTGTTGGACCAGAACCTTACTAGAATCAGTGATCACACTAAAACCTCATCAGCACTGTGCACACACACAGCACCGTGCACGAGCACATCAGCACCGTGCACACACACATCAGCACCGTGCACAAGCACATCAGCACCGTGCGCGTGCACATCAACATAGTGCACCTCACACACACCTCAGCACCACTGATGGAAAATACAGTGTTTCCCCTACGTTGCTCTGATGTACCAACACAGTCCGTCAATCATGGTTGTATGACGATGGTTATTGAGATTGCCAATATTGCTAAGTGCTTTTCTTTGACTCAATCCAACAACCAAATGCTAATGAAGACGTTCTTGACATTACATGCTACATCAGCCATATATAAATGTTGACTCATGTTCAAGTTTAACATCCACTCAAATCAGAAACATGTTTTACAAATGCTTCAAGGCTTTCATATGAATAGATATGGAATTGGACACCGCTTTTCATAGCATCTAATTACTGTAAAACGTTTTTATCTCTAAATGAATTCATTTAAACAAACAATGCTGTACGGCTGTTCTCTGTGGTCTGACCACGGTCCAAAACATGGTCCAGGCCACTATGTGGGTTTGTGTAGCGTAGGCCTAGATCAAGACGTGAGGAGAGGCAGGGCCATCTTGTCTCGCTCCAGGCTGGTTCACTGTCCTAGTTTGGTCCATGGAGCCAATCCTTTTTCTGACCTATGCATCCAACTATTTCACTCAGAAAAGAAACAACCTGAAATATATTTCTGATGCGTGTCTGATTTATTACATCTGAATGTACTGTGAGAAAACAAAGCAACACAATTATGTTGTTTCAGAGTTAGGAGTCATAACTAGCGAGTGAGGAAACAAAAATTATAGTTTGTTTTCTGTTCAATTTGACCGTTGCTCCAGTATGCCTGCCGGCATTAGCTTGCTAACCAGCCATTCTTGAAATCCTTTGATTTTAAGTGCCCAATAAGTGACACAACATGAAATGTCGCCATCAGTGTAGACTAGAAGAATATGAATGAAAAATATTAGCTTTTACTTTTACTTAACTTTGAATATAGACACACTAAAAAACAAAGCCAAAAGCCAAACTCAGAACAACCCCATCAACTAAAGAGGAACCCTATAAAGAGACACTCAGTAGAAGAACATATCCATCTTCTTAACGCAATCATTTCTAAAGGCTGCGCTGCATTTCTGCATGCGTTTCCAAAGCACATGAGTGAGTTATCAAGCATTGAGTCCTCTGTACAAAAACAATGTTCCACTCGCTTCCTCATCTTCATTTCTCATGCACTCCTCAAATCACTGTGACTGTGTTTGCGTAGACGCGTGCGTGGCGTGTTTGCGTACACGCGTGTGGCGTGTTGTCCTTGCATAACATCAAGGGTTCACAACTGGTTTATTTGGTTCAAGACGTGATCCTCAGATTTGGACTTGCACCACAGAGCCGATCTGAACACATACTGTATCCAAACACACGTTCATGAAGGCACATGTATCGTATGTCCACGTATGGCACCTGGCGAGTCAACGCTGTGAATAACGCATAGACTGAGGGAGATGATCTGCTGCTACCAGACCCATCTATCTCTGCGTGTAATGGTGCCGAGCGTTGACGGGTGACCGCGTGCCTCGGGGGGCTCGTCATATGCAGGATTTCATTCCAAACACAATGTTCCACCGTAGCAGATGCTGATGATTACATCCTCCCACTCAGGGTGGAATTAAAAGCCTGCCAGAGATTGGCCCTTCAGGGCACATAGAGGCCCGGGCCCGACCCGTCAGACGCTGTGGAGCCCAGGCCTCCAGAGTGGTCGCACACGCAACCAAAAATCTGTCAAGTGCGACTAAAAGTTTTCATTGGTCGCACCGGTGAGCCTGACATTTAGCAGGTCTGTCTCTGTGCCGCGTTTCCACCCAAAGTACCCAGAACTTTTAGTCCCAGGAACTAAAAGGTTCCTTCAGCCCATTGTGTGCGGTTCCACCGCGGTCTGAAGACCTGCGAAGATTAGGCAAATTAGTCCGCTGAAGTATGAAAAAGCGACGGCTGTTTTTACATCATGTCATTTGTGCGTGTTGTTGTGGTTACCGGTGGTACATGGTGTTGGATGCGCCACCGGTGGGATTGTCTTCACACCATCCCGAATGGGTTCTCACGCCAGTTGCGCTGGAGCATGGATGTGTGTGATGCGCTTAGTGCATTGGATGGCGATTCATAAATAGACACATTCGAATAACCGGTTCATCCTTTGTTAGTTTTGTATTCGGATATTAGACCACTATTCCAATACTTCGGTAGCACTTTGACACCTGCCGTCCGGCGTGCGAATCAGCAAGAACGACAGAGAGCGACGGTTGGTTTTAATAATTAACGTATTTAGCAGCTATTTCAATGTTTAAACAAAGGCAAAAAATACCACAAAACTCTATCTACTAATAATAACAGGTTGGTTAGTCCTGTCCTGAATCTGTACTCTCTTACTATGGAAGCACAATGTTCAAACCACCTTATCTGTGTGTCTTCAGAAACTTTTAGGCTGCACTGAAGCTCTGCTGCAACCGAGTCGGACTCGGACCATGATGTCCACACAGCAATCCTACATGATATTGTGGTTTTGCTTTTTGCGTTAATGAAATAACATACATTTTGTTTGAACAAATTGAAACCCTTTGATTGATCCGCAAAGCGAATTCAAAACGCCCGAAATGCTAGACTTAAAGTGTGTGGACACCCAAATCCACAAAAACCTTCTAACTATGTAATTTAGTGTCTTATGGTCATACTAGTAAGCACCTAAATAGTATTAGACATTAGTTTCAATCCATGTCTGAAATATTGTCATTTACATTTTTTACTCGTTCCTGATTTGGGTTTTGAATTGGGCGGGATTATTTTGAAAACTTATTACGTAATAAGTTTCCACAACCAATCGGAAACGCCCAGTTTCCTGGTTCGTTTATTTTCCTCCGCTACTGATATGCTTGATGGGCGAAGTGGTCTCTTAGCTCAGTTGGTCAGAGCGTGGTGCTAATAACGCCAAGGTTGCGGGTTCAATCCCCTACAGACCTTACGTGAATTGTTGTTATAGTCCTTGCTCACTGAAAACATACCTTTTTAATCTGGCTCATACTTAGAAATTCTCTTTTATTATTAGCATTTTTATTTTATCCACTCTTTTATTTGGATTGTGTGATTTATGTACCTTTTTTTAATTAATTGTTGCTGAAATATACAGCGAGTTACAAAATGCTTTGCTATCCGGACGAACCGAGCCAAGCCGCCTCAGGGCGCGTCTCGCTGCGCAGCCCCCTCCGCCCCCCCGGGAGCCTCGCTAGCGCGGTCGACATGGGTGGAGCCAGGGAAAAGTCAATCAAAACGGGACCTGACACGCCCACACGGTCTTGGCAAAGTGCCAACAGCACAATATGCAGCTTTTTGATCTAGGTTTTCTAATAGCTATGAAAAAAAAATTTCACTCCGATTTTTGTGGATGCTTAATGAGACCCAACTATGATATCATATATGCATTTTAATTATTTCAAGCCAGGTGTCCAGACACTTTAAAGTAAGCAAACAGATTTCATGAGCTAAAGCAGAGATTGACAGATGGACTGGCGCAGTCGGGTACAAAGAACAAGAACAAATGAATGTGGCTGAAATAAAATGCTGCGAGTACTTGACCAATCAAAAATGTTCAGCGGTCCTCCTTTGGAGTTCCTCCAAAGGTTCCTAGTTCCTGCGGTGGAAACGCGGCTTACGTGTGTAGCGTTATTTTTTCCACACCTACTCTGCCTCTGATCCTGATATTCTTTTTCGCTGAATGTGGGTGAGGGAAAAAAATTAGGCATGTGTGTATGAGTGAGTGCCCTGGAACAACATCAGAACCTTAAAACATTCAATTCAAAATGAACTATTGATTGTTTTTTGGTCAAGAAAACTGCTGTGGTGCCCATTACACCTGGTAACGCTTAAAATGTATTATTGCGGTGCCAAAAGGCATGGGGAAAAATGTTGGGTGCACCTACATTATGTGCTAAATGAAAGAGTTAGGTGCACCAGTGCAACCAATGTAAAAAGTTAGTCTAGAGCCCTGGAGCCACAATGGTGGCAACCACTGAATTGTGAAATTGAAGCTGCAATCTCTTACACGTGTCTTTGTGTAGGAGGTTGAAGATGATTGGCAGTGTAGGTGTAGCTCACGGAGTAGAAGATACAGATTGTGCTAATAATTTGGGGTGGGATAATGGGGTTTGAAATACTCAAGACCTCGTGTCTGCTCTGTTCAGTGGCATTTTTGTATTTCAGACATTGGGTTATGTATGGCAAAACAAGGGATTTATAGATCAAATAATTATACTCTTTAAAAAAACTAAAACAAACAGCACTTTAATACCGCGTTCGGCCAAGGGCGATGGTGAAATGGGTTTTTGAGTGACCTCAATACAACTATGAAAGTAGTGACTTTTGAAAAGCTTTAATGATCACGACTTTGGATAAAGGCATGAAACTGCAGCCAAGGTTGTAAGGCAGCTCACCTGTAGATGGGGTCCTGCATCACCATCATTTTGCTCTCATCCCACGTCCACTCCTTCTTCTAGGAAAGGAAACAAAATGGAATAAATAAAACATTTTAATCACACTGGGGGTGTCAACTTAGACTCTAGGAATATTATGTAAAGCAGGTGTACAAGCAAAGACCTATGAGCACAAAAACAAACAAAAGATGAGCGCATTCTTGGTAGACAAGCTCCCCAGATGTCCAGGTATTTGTGTATGTGTGTGTGTGTGTATGTGCATATGTGCATGTGTGCAATTTGGCTCCTGGCCAAGAGAACAACCAATTAGAGATCAAAACTGCTTAGATACCACTCTAATCACATCAACAGCAACAAATTCACCTTTTGGAAGGTTGTCCGTAAATCCTGCTGTAACAAGATACTCCCCATCCCCATGTAAAATAAGAAAATATCCATCGCAATCTAATACATGATGATATCAATCATCCTGATCCCACTACAGTCAACCTGTACAAATATAGCCTCAGCTCTGCTCTAGACAACGCGGCTATGGATGGCTCCCCTCCCTCCCGTTAAATCACGCATCCAATTTCAGTGTCGCAATAAAATGAGGAGCGCGCGCACGCCAGAAGAACAATCCGCACATTGATCTCCACATCGACCTGGCTTTGGCGTTGTTGCTTCAAAACACCCTCATCTCCATC
>OMKN01080376.1:3924-23330 GCA_900302345.1 Melanonus zugmayeri
AATAATTCCAGGGGGGGACAAGGAATAAAAGTTGTAGCCTGTCTTTTATACAGCATCCAGATTTAAAATTCAAAATTCTTGAAATCAAATCATCAAATAATATCAATATCAAATAATCAGATAACTGCCTTTTTCCAGATGAAAGATATCAAGTCAGGTCAAGTCAATTTTATTTGTATAGCCCTTAATCACAGTTAATCTCAAAGGGCTTCACAAGCCAAATAGTTTATGACACCCCCAAACCCTAGCCCCCAATCGGCAATTATAGGAAGAAATCTTGAGAAGGAACGCAGAGTGGGAGATCCCGCCTTCCAGGGATGGTTTGGAGTGCAATGGGTGCCATAATTGACATACATAGTAAAACAAAACAAACACATTTTAACACAATATAAGGAAATGAATGAGTTGAATTGTGTTGGTGCATGCTGGTGGGCCAGTAGCCGTCGGGCGAGTGGGGTTTAGGCCGTCATCCAGACATGATTGCAGTAACACACTAAGAGAAAGCACACTAAGACAACATGTTAAAAGACAATGCAACATAGTAGGACAGGATGAATTGATGTTAGATGTGGTGAGGTGGACAGTGCAGGAAGTGTATTGGTTTATGATTTTCATGATGTGATGGGGTGAGTGATGACATCCATGATAATGATGATGTGCTGGCTGGTAGGCAGGCTGACAGCCGTCAGGTTGTTAGGGCCGGGCATGCAGTCATGGTAACAGCAATGCACTAAAACAAACACACTAAGACACTGAACAGCACACAAGCACAGAGAAAAACAGTATGGTTAGTGAACAGGGAAGACATTTTGAGAAAACCTCATGCTCAAAACCTAATGCTGGCTAAACAGTTTAGTCTAGCTTTAAAAATGTCAGCAGAGTCAGCCTCCCTGATTACAGGTGGCAGACTGTTCCACAGCTCGATAAGCGAACGCTCTATATCCTGCTGATTTCTTACTAACTTTTGGGATTGATAGAAGGCCAGCTCCTGAAGGCATTTCATTTTATCATAACTACAAAAAACATAATACAACAAGAGTATTGCCTTTAGACTACTATAAAGGAGATCTAATTTCATGACATTAATAAACAAATGCTCAAAAAACTGACCTGAGACTATGGCTCTATCTGACTGGCTCTGGCTCTCTGCTGTATTTTCTGACTTGGTTTTGCCTAATGAATCCATTATGAAACATTTTCAAGTACTTCATTCCTTTCTTATTAATATCTTGTATCAAATTGTCATGTTGTAACTGAGGTCTTCACACTTACTTGGCGTTTTGGTGCACTGAAAAATGAGCGGATGTCATTATTTTTTCTTTTCTCTGCCATTTCAACTGACCTGGCTGACCACACACACACACACACACACACACACACACACACACACTACTGTCAAATGTGTACAATTCCAGAATGAATATCAGGTGTAATAATGGGATCTGACACTTGTGACAATACTGCAAAAAAATCTGTTGAAAATTCATTAAGTTGTGATAATTTCATTGGAGATTGACAGAGACTGCAACATTTGACTCAGAAATGAAAAAAACTGTTTTAATCCTCTGAGGTCTGATTTTTGGGGGTTTTCTCGATTTTCTCGACGAGGCTCTCTTTTGACGTAGAGCTTTGTATAAAGAGCTAATTTGGCCCAAAAAGTGATCATTTGAATTTCGATTTTTGAAACTCATATCTCATGTGAAAACATACCTTAACTCATGTGGGCGAATTGTTGAAATGGGTTTACCAAAGTCTTAACTTCACAGAAGTAGCCTCTCTCTAGTCCCGCACTCTCTCAGGGGTCGGCAACCTAAGGCACGCGTGCCAGCAGTGGCACGGGTCCTGGGTTCGGTGTATTAATAATCTTTGGTACAGACTCCTTACTTTTAGTAATCAGTAAAACCTTCAAATTAATTCCACACCCAGTGTTGGAGTGATAAGACGACCAAGAAGCATCTGAATTGTTAACAAATGAACAATGCACCAAATGCTGTCATCCCCAAAATGCTTCAGTAACGGTTGCTTAACTGATGTTCCACAGAATCAGGAGGGCTCTCTAGACAGTATTGAGAGTCTCTGGACATGGGAGAGTCTGGTCAGCATTGGGACAAGGCAGTACTTGTCCACCACATTACACACTCCTCCACACGGTCCACTGTTGGACGAGAGCATTCCAATCTGCTCAGCATTCTGATTCTGTGACATCATAGAGGACCCAAGGAGTTCTAGAATGTTCTCCATTGTAAGAGACACACAGACAGACAAATAGACAGCAGGGGTAGGAGATTGCTGCTGCTGTTCTGGCCATGGAGATCACTGTAGTCTGTGGCATATTGCCAACATTCACCCAACATACAAACAGTCAAACAACTTTGAGTCGGAGTCCCAACACACAACTGAATGTATATGCGTTACAAAAACAACACGACTACACACCAAACCAAACCTTGCCTTTGCCAGGACTTTTCACGTTTCATGTAGCCAATTAAATATGGATTGTGTTACAGTTACAGGTACTATTCCATGTGATGAGGTGGTGGTCGCTCAGTGTGGGGCAAAGGGATGCACCGATCGCCATACAAGCAGGGTGGCTGATGGGGTGCGTTTGATTTAAATGCAGGAGCTTGCAGATGGAGAGGAAGAAGCAGGGGACGACGAAAGACCAGATGAATAGTGAATAATAATAATAATATATTTATATAGCGCCTTTCAAGGGACCCATGGTCGTGAACACCTCCAAAGGATCCAGGTTCCATCAAGCTGATATTGATGCCTGTCTGTCTGCCTTCCTGTATGCCTGTCTGTCTGTCTGCCTGTCTGTCCATATGTCCGCCTGTCTTTCTGAATCTGTCTGCTTGTTTGTCAGTCTGCCAGTCTGATGCTGTCCATAGACCAAACACCCCCCAAGAGATGCCTCTGTGTGCTGCTCTTTACAAGTCCAACTTTAAACAGGCAGTACCCTATGGTTCAAATACAATACTGCATTAATAATATGCACTATTTCACTTTTCACTTTGTCTGAAGATAAAACAGAGGAAAATATAAGTATCGGACAATACAACGTGATTTGTAGAGCGTAACCCATCAAATAATTATTATGAAGGACAAGAACTGCCGTTCGGTTCATTCGTCTACTTCTTACACTGATGGGACCCACCATGATACTCTTTTCTTCCCCCTCTTTACATGTATCCACTGTCTCCCCCGGGTGGCGAGTGGCTGTCACTGCGGCGTGGTGAGTGTATGATGGAGAGAATGTCATGCCGTTCCAGATGGTTGAGGTAAGACCACTGGAGTTCATCAGTTTGGGTTTACTGTCCTTATATCATCGTGTAGTTGCATGTGTGCGTAGTAGGACTGTTTGTAAGGATGGACTCCAAGGGATAATTGAGCCACACCATATGGGACGTTTATGGCTGGCACAATCCATGATTCCTTTAGGTTAACTGTGACTTACTGACTTGAACCATCCAAATCACATGCGTCAAACATAAGGCCCGCGAGATGATTTAGATTTTCCATTGATATTGGCCCGTTTCCATATTGCCCACAACGCGCTGCACTACAATCCCCAGCATGCACCGCAACATTGCAAGCGCTCTGCAATACATACTTCTGCAACGCAGCCTATGCAACATTGTATCCCGGATGTAGCTTCCCCTTCATTATTATTATTAGTTAGTTAGTAGTATATTATAGTTAATAGTATAGTTATATCAATGTAATATTATAATAATGTATAATAATAGTATATAATATTTTTTGGATCTTGATAGCAACAGCGACCACAGCCCCGCCTCCATTCGCTAACTAACCAATCAGTGATGCGCAACATCGCACGCGACGGTTGCGTTGCAGTCGCTAGTTTGATTTTTGTGCTCGGTACGCAACATCCTCTGCTGTCGACAACAAAATGGGTTCCTGGCCGACCTGCTTAGCCTTTCCAGATTTGCGCAGGGTCGATCCATAACACTACTATGTAACTCTTTATCTAAAATCCGTTTGTGGGTGATTGCAGCACTTCTCATGGGGTGCACAAAGGCAATGGAGACGAGGGCAGGTTTAGAGGCTTTATTAAACAAAAAGGTGACACCGGGTGCCAAACCTTATAAAACTCCCCCAACTTTCAAAAGCATAAAACAAATGATAATGGGTGGATCAATAATGCTGCTACTTCAGGAGGCTCACCGGCTGCTCCACGTACTTCCAGGAACCAGTCTCACTGTGGGCAGAATAGACAGAGATCAATATGTACTATACGCTGCCAGTGTCCGAGTCAACTGCAACGCCAACACACTCCTGCCCCCCCGGTCTGAGCCACTGGGCCGCCGCCTCCCAGACCCAGTGGGTGTAGGCGAAGGGCCGGTCCCCTGGCTCCAGCTGGAGATCCCTAAGCCGCCGAAGATGTCCCACCGGCATGAGGCCCAACCGATCCATGAGGGCCCACCTGATGTCTGGGTAGGATGTGCGATTGGCTATGGGAAGACCTCCCCGGCCAGCAGAGGAAGCAGCCGGACCTCCCACTGGCCGGGAGGCCAACTGTACACCCGGCGGTGCCCTCGAACACCTCTAGGAAGGCCTCTACGTTGTCCCCTGGGGGCATCTTCGGCACTGCACGTGTCCGCACTCCACGCTGCAAACTCGACCAGGACCTGCGCCTGCTGGCCCACCACTTGGGTTTGGCGGTCCTGCACGTCCACGATCATTCTCAGTGCTTGTGATAGCGGGGTCTCTCCCCCGCCGTCCATCCTTGATCCTGCCCGGTCCCTGTTCAGGTGCCACTTGTGGGTGATTGCAGCACTTCCCATGGGGTGCATAGGAGGGGCAATGGAGACCGAGGGCAGGTTTAGAGTCTGTATTAAACAAAAAGGGGACACCGGGTGCCAAACCTTATAAAACTCCCCCGACTTTCAAACACATAAAACAAATGACAATGGGTGGATCGATAATGCTGCTATTTCGGGAGACTCGCCGGCTGCTCCGCGTACTTCCAGGAACCAGTCTCACTGTGGGCAGAATAGAGAGATCAATATGATCACCCACAGCTGCTTCGAACCCTGGAATTAGCCGCCCCGCCTCCCTCGTTTTACAGACACCAAGCCACGCCCCCTCACCTCCACTTTTTTTTTTTTTTTTTTTTCCTTTAGTTTAGTGGGCTGTTATTGGTGCTTCACTTTTAAGATATATTTTTGGTATTTGAATTCAAGTCGGGACAAATTATACTAAATAGAGTGCATTTTACTCCTTGACACCCATGTTGATTTCAGATATATTCTTAGGTAGCTACTCCTCTCTACAGTGGTATCTACTACTAACACTATATATTTCTAAGCATGATGATGTCAACATGTTTTTCCACCCGCACATTAAAGCATGTAGTCGAAATGAGCTTGAAAACTCCCTCACCTGGAGCTCAGCACTATTTATAAAACCCCTTCAGAGCATGTGGGCCAGTGCGTTTGTTTTGGGTCTCGTTGTAAAGGTTTGCTTGTCCGGGGCGGAGCTTGAACGCTGGCTGTCCCCCACGACCGACCAATCACATCTCAGGAACACGACGACGCGGACACGCCAGAGTTCAAGCTCCGCCCCCCGTCAGAGGCTCTCCATGAGAATGAAACAGAGGAGACCGTCGCTGAATGTCACCGCTGGGGACAAGTGAACGTATTGACGTGCTCTGTGCGGAATTAACGCGACTTTCTGAGTGAAAAGAAGCTTTTAAATTGAACGCAGGCCGCAGCTGAATCTAGCTCGACTTATTCTCCTGCTCCTGGGCGAGCTAGCGTTTAGCCAGCACGCTTTTAAAACGGGTCTAGCACGGTTCAAGACCACTACTATTATTCCTACTGGGGGAAACCCGACTCAGGTCGTCGCCGAACAGAAAACCGAGCATCGCTTTTGCAGGCGCGACTGCAAAGGGACTTTTTTTTACAAGCACGACTTTTTTTGTTGTTGTTGCGTCAATTCTTCTTAAGCGTGCACATGGGAAAACACCAGAACAAGGAAGTCTGGGTTAACTTTATAGCTTCCTTGTTAGCTAGCTACTAGCTAGCCCAATAGCTAGTTGCAGTTTGTTGTATTGTTGCAGCAGCCGTGAGGTGGTCGTTGGTCGCCATCCCGAGGAGCCCGGCCCCCCATTAATATTAAACATTCATAGTAATTAGTCGTGAAAGCGTCGGGTCGACATTAGGAAGCTCGCGGAGCCAACCGTAGTGACTATAAAGTCCACTTTAATGCGAACATGATTCCCGACAAAGCTCCGAAGGACGACGTGTTCCCCGCCGCGGAGGCTCTGAAGCAGAAGGCTCACGTCCCCGACTTCCAGAAGTACAAGGAGCTCTACGAGAAGTCCGTAGAGAACCCGGACGGTGAGCGGTCAGGATGCAAGAAATACTAATGATCATCGAATACACGTCCACATCTCAGTACTGGAGTACTCGTTTTGTATCTCGAAAGTCATTTTGAATGTTTATTTCATACAGTCCACACACACATGAAGTGTGTTGTACGAGAAAAACAGGTCAGCTCCGCAGTAAGAGCACTAGTCGCAATAGCAGCACTAGTTGAAGTATGAAGATAAGATACAAAAACATAACAAAATATAACACTATGTAAATAAAAATGAGGATTTGTGTGTTAGTATTTAATGATATATCCTGCTCCAAAACCTTGCCAAAATACATATCAACATAATATATAATAATTATAATAATTTGAAGATGTCGGAAAAATGACTACAAAACAATGTTTTTGTAATTGTTTATGATTTTCTTGCTGTTGTTGGCATTTCCACCATCACCAATGCACTTGGAAAAAACATGCATGAAAAAGTGAGGATGAAAATGTATAGATGAAGCACAATTATATATAACCCTGCAGACTATTCAACGTGTTGCAATGATCAAGCATTTACCCGTCTATTACACATAGACATACAGTATATACGATGCATTTATGACAATATACACCTGCATAAAGAGGGAGACCGAGAGAGGGAGGGGAAGCGTAATCATCTCTTGTCTTTCTTTCTCTGTGGCTTTGATAGAGACACTGAGCTAACGCATTAAACCTCAGCACCCTTTCTCGTTTTTTCAACTTTCTTTTATGTAGATTAACTCGTTTTAGTTTTGTCGCGTGTAATATTTTCTTTCATTGACATTGATGTTGTTGATATCACCACCCCCCATATCTCCCCAGTGTGTTCTCCCCTCTGTAATATCTCCTATAATATTTATCTCTCTGTCCTCCAGAGTTTTGGGGAGATATTTCCAAAGACTTCTTCTGGAAGACCAAGCATACGGGCCCCTTCATGGACTACAACTTCGATGTGACCAAAGGAGAAATCTTCATAAAATGCATGGAAGGCGCCTCCACCAACATCTGCTACAACGTGCTCGACCGTAACGTTCACCAGCGCAAGCTCGGCAACAAAGTCGCCTTCTATTGGTCAGTGTGCATTTTAAGAGCTGCACAATATATCACTATTGCAATACGAATGGGCATCATATCTATTCAATCACACTTTTTGGAGAATTTTTTTTAATGCACTCAATAGATAGAGAATAGTTCACTCCATCCGAAAAGAGTGATGCTCTACAGCAGGAAACCTCAGGCTCTGTAAGTTGAGGTTACTTAAGTCTAAAGTAAAATTGTATTGCATTATATTTAATCCACATTGTACAGCCTGTGTGTGTAGTTGCCGATTGTTGATAATGAGGGTGCCTTTCAGAGTTATGTTTGCGTCCATGTTCTCCTCCCTTTCAGGTTATGTATATATACATAATGTGTGTGTGTATGTCTCTCTCTCTCTCTCTCTCTCTCTCTCTCTCTCTCTCTCTCTCTCTCGCTGAGCGCTGAGATTCCACTCGCGAAACACTGATATAGGTTGTGTTTGTTTTATCAGTCCAAGTGTGCAGGACTTTGGGCCTGTAATGTGTGTGTATGGTAGAGGCCACTAAGACAGTCATGTGTGTGTTGCACAACAATAGGATGGAATGTCACCAGAGAAGAGGATGTATGGATGCATAGTTCTATACAACCCACCCATTGTCTCTCTTTTGCACGCTCTCTCTCTATCTCACTTCTCATCTCTCTCTCTCTCTCTCTCTCTCTCTCTCTCTCTCTCTCTCTACCAAATATATGTTATTATATGATATTGAATTATATTAAATTATGTTATATTAAATCATATGTTATATAATTTATGACCATGTTGTTAATACTGTGTGTGTATATATTTAGGTTGTGTTTGTGTAATATATGGCATGCAATGCTCTTGGTCAGGTTCAAATGTATTTATCTCTCTCTCTCCATTGTCTGTTCCAATACACCAGCAGGGAGTTTGATGTTAACATGGTTCACCCAGGCATTGAGCATTCTCTCTCTTCTCTGTTGCCTCTCTCTCTCTTGCACCCACCCTGTACTCTCTCGTTGGGCCGGTTGTGCCTGAGGCACCTTTTGTCCCCACCAACTCTGAGTTGTTGAATCAGAGTTGCTCAGAGTTCATCATTGAAAAGCTTAGTTTATATAAGTCTGAGTGTGTTATGTAACCCACTTCTTCTTACTTTTGTTCACATCTCCTTTTGAATTGTGTGAGTGGGTGCTCTGATGGCCTCGGGAGGGGGGGTGACATGTTCTATAAGATGGGATGGACCATCCTGCCACTTATTTCATTGCCATGCATGGTCAGCTCATTTGTATCGTTAGTCTCGTTACAGTACTGTTGACCCACAGACTAGAGGTGTAGAGATGGTTTAGTGGCTAGGCTTTGTACCTATAACCATCCTAGAGCAAGGTTCCTAACCCCTATCTCCACCTTCATTACCAATATCTGCACTCGCTGTAAGATGCTTTGAATAAAAGCATCCCCCAAATGATTGCATTGTAATAGTTAATTTGGCATGAGAATCATTATTCTCATACCATTGTGCTATTACTACAATGGTACAGCGACATTGAGGACATGGAGATGGCAATGATGTCATGTCTCTGCTTCACACCAAGCCTGGTCTTGATTCCACTCTTTCATCTGCATGGTTAAAGAAGTCGGTTTTCATCTATGCTAGGGCGGTACCGCCCCCCAGGGGGCGTTCAGAGGAGGTCGGGGGCGCTGGAAGCAATATTTTTCAAAGGGGGGCGTTTGTGTTTGTCTGTTTTTTAATGCCACTTTAGTCCTACATTCGAATACACATTTTCACAATTGTATCATTAGACTTGCTTTTAACACCATCATCTCCGCATCTCCACGATCCAGTGAATCCTCGCTGGGATCCCTGCGATCCAATGAATCCTCATTGGGATCCCTTCGTCCCAACCTGCATTTCTAACGAACTCTAAAGTAGCGCGCAGTGTGCGCACAGCGTGCATGTAGCGCACAGATGCAACTAGTAGGCCTAGCTCAGTTTATGAGCGAACATATTATATTTATCACATTGCATAGTAATGCAATACCACACGGTCAGACGTGGTACATTGATCAGTCGTCGTTTGTCGGGTGCCGGGATCGTCCGTAGCCAGCCGTTTCTGTTAGCTGTCACAGTTGTATGAAAGTATAATCTAATCTAAACTGGTTCTGTTAAGGTCAAAGTTGTCTATCGTCTATCTTTGCTCTCATTGCCAATGAGGTCATACAGACATTAGAAAATGTCCCCGTTTGAAATGTCCGCTCCTTCCCCCCCCTCCCGTCTTTCTGTACTGCAGTAGCTTAGCTTAGTGCCAGGCAGGACCTCGGCTGTATGTATTGATGTAACATGGCACCGCTGTCACAAGCCATTGAGCTACCTGCTCTGTAGACGGCGCCAGGCCTCTCTACTGGAGCCAACGTGTGCACCAACACTAGAGGGACACCACGGTTTTAAGGCCACAAAATGACTAACCCAGGGGAGATCTTTGTTGTGAAAAATAGCCACATTGCATTTCTCAACTGAAAGTTGCTTAAACTCTTGTGTTGATGTGTGTGTGGGATAGTGTATGGTGGTGGTTGTTTTTTTCTTTGAGATTGTTTCCGCTTTTTATGAAACTAGTACAGTGTCCGTTCGGAACGGGCTGATTGCTTGGCCTCTGGTATCGCTGCTTGCAGCGTTCTGGAGATCCGCTCATACACACGCCAATACACACGCAATACACACGCCAAGTGGGACCAGGCTATTTCCCGGAACAAAAGCGCTCATTCCAAAAGTGGCTGATGCTTGAAATGTTTGAGTTTAGCTAAACCAAATGGCAAACGTACAACACTTTGCTTCAATGTAACATCTCCGGTGTGTCTTTCTTCATGTCTTCTACAGAGAGCGAGCTGTACCCAGCAAAGTCATTCGGCAGTGTAACAGTTAGTAGGAAGCACCGCCTCGCCCCTCACCGCTGCAGAGCAGAATGGCTTAGCACTTATTTATTCAAAGTTGAAATTATTTAAAAAAATTCATGTGTGAAGTAGATTGGATGCACGGTTCTTGAGATATGCGAACCACACACACACACACACACACACACACTAATTTAGATGTCTATTTGTTTGTTGTTTGTTCTAGGGAAGGCAATGAGCCAGGGGATGAGCAGATTGTGACCTACAGAGAGCTGCTTCAGAGGGTCTGTCAGTTCTCCAATGTTCTCAAGTCACAAGGTGGGTCACGGTTAGGCCATGTCCGCATCTATATGGATTGTTTTGAAAGCTTTTTTTCCCCCATCCGTTTTTCTAAATAATTCCTGTCCACACCAACAGAATTTTATAAAATCTCTATGGTCCACATGAAATGCAAAAATGATTGCAAAAAACCTCTCAAATAGGCAGAGGCCAGGCCAGTAGGTGGCGATATCGTGTCTTATCAATCCAAATAAGTGAAACGCCGCCCTTTATGCATATGTCATGTCTCTATATTCTAATAATGTTGATGATGATAATGATGACTTTATCTGGCTCTCTCTCTAGATGTAAAGAAGGGGGACCGGGTTTCCATTTACATGCCCATGGTGGTGGAGCTGGTGGTCGCCATGTTGGCTTGTGTCCGCATCGGAGCAGTGCATTCCATCGTTGTGAGTGAATTACATGACGGGAGTGACACTAAATACACTAAACAAAAATATAAACGCAACACTTTTGTTTTTGCTCCAATTTTTCATGAGTTGAAATCTAGATCAAAGATCCAAGACTTTTTCTATGTACTCAAATTTTGTACTTCTCCTGCACTTCTCCTTTGCCGAGATAATCCATCCACCTGACAGGTGTGGCATCAAGATGCTGATTAGACAGCATGATTATTGCACAGGTGTGCCTTAGGCTGGTCACAATAAAAGGCCACTCTAAAATGTGCAGTTTTATCTTGAAAAGAGATTAGGCACTGAACTATGGATTTCACAGATATGCGGGCGGGGGGGACGGTCAGAAAACACTATCTGGTGTAACCACCATTTGCCTCACGCAGTGCAACACATCTCCTTCACATAGAGTTGATCAGGTTGTTGGTTGGCTGTGGGATGTTGGTCCACTCCTCTTCAATGGCTGTGCTGCGAAGTTGCTGGATATTGGCAGGAACTGGAACACGCTGTCGTATACGCCGATCCAGAGCATCCCAAACATGCTCGGCTGGAGTATACAGGCCATGCGAGTAAGGTGTTTCAGCTTCCAGGAATTGTGTACAGATCCTTGCAACATGGGGCCGTGCATTATCATGCTGCAACATGAGGTGATGGTGGTGGATGAATGGCACAACAATGGGCCTCAGGATCTCGTCACGGTATCTCTGTGCATTCAAAATGCCATCAATAAAATGCAGCCGTGGTCGTTTCCATAGCATATGCTTATTACAAGCATATTACACGTGGTCTGCGGTTGTGAGGCCGGTTGGATGTACTGCCAAATTCTCGGAAACGACTTTGGAGACGGCTTATGGTAGAGAAATGAACATTCAATTCACAGGCAACAGCTCTGGTGGACATTCCTGCAGTCAGCAGCCAATTGCACGCTCCCTCAAAACTTGTGACATCTGTGGCATTGTGCTGTGTGATAAACCTGCACATTTTAGAGCGGCCTTTTATTGTGACCAGCCTAAGGCACACCTGTGCAATAATCATGCTATCTAATCAGCATCTTGATATGCCACACCTGTCAGGTGGATGGATTATCTTGGCAAAGGAGAAGTGCTCACTAACACAGATTTAAACACATTTGTGAACAAAATGTGAGAGAAATAGGCCTTTTGTGTACATAGAATAAGTCTTAGATCTTTGATTTCAACTCATGAAAAATTTGAGCAAAAACAAACGTCTTGCGTTTATATTTTTGTTCAGTGTATGTTAGTATTATACACATAATGTGGTTATTTTCTGTCTCACCAAAGCTGTGATAATAGGATGGCTTCCTGGACTCAGAGGCAGCGATGGAGCAGATGACCTTTGCCCCGCTCAGATCGGCCGCATCCTTCTTCGCACCGTTCTCCTCCTCCTCCTGGGGCGGGACACGGATGATGTTGTAGAAGCAGCCTGGGATTTATGTTGGGTTTGACAGATTTAGAGAGCAGAGAGAGAGCAGGGTTAGAGAGCAGAGAGAGATCAGGGTTAGAGAGCAGCATAGGATACAGAGATAGAAAGAGATAGACAGACAAATTGATGGATAGATTTACCACTCTTTCCATAGGAGTTGCCCATGTTGTAGGTGGCCCCTTCGCGGTCATAGTGTGGGTGAGCTGTGGCGCCGTTGACGGCAATGTACTCAGTCCAATCCACCTGAGAAGGACAGAAACCATCATCATTCCATGTGGCTCGCGGCTCATGTCATCATTAAAATCATCCTCATAACCATCACCACTATCATTATCATCTGCCCCATCCATGTCCTTTTGTCGTTAATAGAACAAGCATCAGGGCAGGATAGCCTCGCGGTTAGAGTGACTCCTAGCCGAATGGTTCTGAGTTCAAACTCCAATGTCTGTCTGGAGGCATCCTTGAGCAAGATAACCAGATGACCTGGGTGATAGTGGCTCAGGAGGTAGAGCGGGTTGTCTGGCAACCTCCCAGTTGCCAGACAACCGGCTCCCCCTAGCCAAGTGTCGAGGTCCCTGAGCAAGACCTAACCCTTCTCCCGACGAGATGGTTGTCGCCTTGCATGGTTGACACCGACACCGCTGTCGGTGTATGAATGTGTGTGTGAATGGGTGAATGTGAGGCACTAATTGTAAAGCGCTTTGAGTGGCCACTGGTTAGAAAAGCGCTATATAAATGCAGTCCATTTATGACCTGTAACCCCTACCTGCTCCTTCCATCTGAATGCACTGCAAGTCGCTTTGGATAAGAGTGTCTGCTAAATGACTTGGAAGTCTGGATTTGGAAGTACCTTCTCCTTGGTCTCCAGACTTTTGGGGTCTATCCTCCTCATGTAGTTGGTCTCTGTGCTGACGTAGTAGTCCCCCTTGTACTTGACGAAGTTCACACTGGCGTTGTCCGTGGTCTCTGTGAGTCCATGCAGAAATAGAAATGTCTCTCTACACTTTTAATTCTTGTTTTTTTGCATCATTGATTCTGGATGACAGTAAGAAAGAAGGTAATGAAGGATGAGGATAAAAGTGCTTCATTATTGTGCCCTAATTTGTCTGGCATATCGAGTTTGCTAGTTGTTGTTGTTGTTAGTTTCTACACAAGGAGAGTGAATTACTGATTCGATTTTGACCGATGCAGAACTAAATTAAAATAGATTGACTGAAAATATCTGAAGAGACACAGGTACACATACGGGGAACTTTGAAGCGGGAAAAGAAGCGAGCGAAGATGTTCTTGCAGGGATCGGGCATGGCCATTGTGCCGAACTCTGACACCACAATGCGGTCCTTCTCTGAATTCTGTGTGTAGGAGTCACTCCGCAGGAAACTGCTTCTGTAAGTCACACTCCCGTCCTTTACATGGAAGCGGTGCATCATGGCCATGCCGTCAAACCAATGGGTGTACCTAAGACAAAACACACATTTTGGGGGGTTGAGTTTAATTTTTTTCGTTGAAGTTGTGACGTGTTGTTTTTGTTCTTTTGCAATCCTAAATAGACGTACTTGTCTTTCCCAAACTCAAATTTCCCAGGGCCATTCCTCAGAAAGCTCCCGTTGATCCAGGAGGGAATGGTTCCCTTGATGTTGGTGGAGATTGGATCAGGGGTTTCCTCCACAGAACTCACCAGGGAGGCTATACTCACCAGACCTTTGGCTAGTGGGCATCGCTGACTGCTGGGGGCTGTCAGGGGAGAGGAGAGAGAACGAGAAATAGCAATTTCATCTCGATTAAAGTACACTGGAAATTAAACAGACAAAAATACAGAGACGATGTTTCATGGAATAGCTTTCTCACACACACACACACTCACACACACAGTGTGCTGTCAACCATGCCCTGGGGTTATCTGCTCTCACACCTTAGGGTTGGAAATGTGGAACATAAATGAGAGAGTCGCGATTATGTGTTATCTTTCAAAATGGCTGCGCAGCACACCTTTAAATTGACCCAACAACATCTGACCCCATGGGCCGTTCCGACGCGCTAGCATCAGCAGCCTAGCTTAATAAAGAGGTCAACGGCAGGTCAGTCGCTTTACAGCACAACTGACAGCTAACCACGGCTGAGATGAGCTAATTGAAGCGGTATTGACATAGGGAAATGTAGTGAATCCATTTCGGGGGAAATACTGTATGGATCCTAATAACAACACAACCATATCTTGCGCCATCAATGCTTTATGAAACTTTATGAAGTTATGCAAAAAGAAATGTTTAAGCGAGTTAAGCACAAGGCAATACAATATACAATAACGCCTTGTTTCCAGAGCTCTGGGACTCCTACATGATGGCACTGTGCCTATCTCTGCCTTATCTGTTACCATGTGAATATCCTATAAATGCATTAGAGTGTAGCGCAATGTATAGATAGTGAAATAATAAAACATATCTGTACGTGTGTTAAAATGTATTCAATATGCAATATAGCATACAACAACCTTTGGTGTATCTGTTAGTCCTGTATACAGTATATGGTACAGTATATGGTATCAGATGCTCTCTGATTGACCGGTGGACTATGGTTGTTATGCAAATAGAAAATAGAGTCTAAGAAGAAGAAAAATGCCTAGAGGCATTTCACTATATTTGAATGGTGAATTGAAATACTGGCATGATCACTTGAAATATAAATGTTTGGTGAGTGTGGATTTTGATCAGGTTGAGTTGGTGACTGACGGCTGACACTTATCATATTGAGAAGTAGCTTCTGTAATTCATCCTGCATCCCAAATGTACTTTCATGAAAGCATGTGGTAATACATAAAGATGAGCTCAGGGCTGTTGTGGAGGTTGTCTTCAGGTATCGTCTAGTCTTTTACTCGTTTTGAGATTATCAAAACCATAAATGCATTTACTTTCATTTTTGACAGCTGTCACCATATTTAAATACATATCTTATTTTATTGTTTTTTATGATGAGCAGGCAGTGTGTTTGAATATTGCTGTCATGTGTGAATAGTTTACTGAGCCTCTGGTTAATCAGATTCAGTCCTTTGTAAATTATATTGGATTTGGGAAGTTATGTTCCTTGAGGCAACCACAACTGTCTTACAATAGGAGAGAAAATGCCAACATCTCATTCTACAATAGTGATAGACGATGTGGATTCATCCAGTGAGTGAGTGTGAGAGATTCTGTGTGTGTGTGTGTGTGTGTGTGTGTTTCTATCTTTCAGTGTGTGTCTCTGTTTCTGTATGTAGTGAATGTAAATGTGTGTGTCCTGCATGTGTGTGTTAGGTGCCTACCACCAGCCTAAAGAAACAACAATTCAAACATGTACAACTATGCACTATAGATTAATATTGATCTCCTCTTCATATTGCTTACATGTGGGTTGATATGTACTTACCGGTTTGGAGCTGTTTTCCTGTTGCCTTGGACATGGTTGGTGGTGCTGTGGCTTGCAACAATCAGTGAGACAGAGTCAAGTAATATCCCAGCCAGGCGAGTGGATCGTACTTTGCACCCTCGGCTTGAGCACTAAAGGTAGGTGTGGAGTGTGTGTAGTTGGTGGCTGGTTTAAGCAGCCTCACATGGCCCTAGTCAGGCTGATTAGACTCTGGGGCTGGGTGAGTCTGCACAACTGTGGTGCATTGAGTAATCAAGGCCCACAGGTTAAACCAGCCATCACCACTCACACTCAGGGAGAGCTCTGACATGTCAGCACCATACCACCTGCTCTGCCTACAAACCATGGTTCAAACTCTCAAATAAACCGGTTTTCAACATATACCCATGTCCTGGAGCCCAGGAAAGCCACTTCAGTGGCCGGTAGCAGGGAGATCCGCTACAGTAGGCTAGTTGTCTTCGTTGTTGTGTTCATCTGCTGATGAAGTAAACAATCCGGGTTCATGGGTCATGGATGGTCAACAGTGCTATTCAAGTTGTTGCGTCATGTTACACACAAAGCTGAAAAAGTAAAAAGAAAGTAGAGATAAATAAAGTGACACATTAAAAGAAAGTCATTCGTAATGGTATTTCATCAAAATAGTAAATGACAAATCTTCTTTTCGCTCTTTTTCTCTTTTTTAAGTTATATTAATTCAGCTCAAAATTATATAAATTCAGCTCTAGTAGAAACAAAAACAAAAATTAGGTGCCTTGAAATGTCAATTCCATAATAAATGCCATTTTAAAACTCAAATTAGGTTAACCAGAACCAGACATCTTTTGCTCAAACATTATCCAGTCATCTCATTTGCATTTTGCATGCAACACAGCAAATGAGCAATTAAAACTCCAATCCTACTCTAACTTTAGGATTGCAGTGTGTTTCAGCGATATCTGTCCGTCGATATATAATGCCTTCACCAATGCACGCATGCCTTGCTCTTATCTAAGCTTTACACACACAGGCTCCCAGCATAGCCTTACACTTGTTTTTCATCTTGGTTTATATACTGCATACCTTAAAGTACAAAAAATAAATACATGTCATGACTATTCTTCCACAAGGATGACAATATTGCATTGCTATATAATGTGACATAGACAAAACGTGCAACAGACACATTTTGAATGAGCGTTATTCTCTTTTGATTGGTCATAAACAGCTACACCACCTTA
This sequence comes from Melanonus zugmayeri, assembly GCA_900302345.1. Classification (NCBI taxonomy): domain Eukaryota; kingdom Metazoa; phylum Chordata; class Actinopteri; order Gadiformes; family Melanonidae; genus Melanonus; species Melanonus zugmayeri. The sequence goes on from OMKN01080376.1 coordinate 21,012, forward strand.
TGTAACCTGAGAGAGAGAGAGACAGACAGACAAACAGACAGACGTGGACTGTGTTATTTTTAAACTTAGTATTTTTTATTTATGTTTTTTTATTTATTTTGTTTCAGTTTTCAGTCAGTTTTATTAGGTTTAGGCAACACAACTACTTGGTTAATGTCATGGAAAATATGAACTACACACCACATAAAACATATAAGCTTCTATACCAGCTGAGCTCCCTTCCTCTCTATAATTGAAAGGTGTTAAGTTAGTTAGCGTTCACATCGCCACTGTAGCCACGAAGTCTGATACTGAGGCCATGCCAACCTCCTGACTACTTTATTGTGTAGATTCCTTTAGTTGTCTTGCATCCTTGCAGACATGTCCACTTCCCCCCATAGTGTATTGCACATTAAATGAATCAATCCTTAACTCTCTTTAATCCATCCACCTTTGTTTCCTTTGTTGTTACTGCCCACGATGTGAAGGTTTCCCTATAAGAATCACGTACACTCATTGTCTCTCTGAAGATGCTTGGTAGATTGCTGCCAGTGTCTTCTCATGATCATGTTCTAATTAAACCAAATACTTTGCTGTCAAGAAGTGTCCTAAAAGAAAAACGTTTTCATCATTTTTATTTAGGCAACAAAATGACTGGGTTAGGTTTAGGCAACACAGCTACTGGTTTAGAATTTCTGGCAGAAAGGGTTTTCTTTCATTCAACATTTCTGTCTTAAACTATGTCGCTTTATTAAACATATTTTTAACCTAATTTTACACTACAGCACTCACCGCATTTTCTACAGGAAATGCATTTTCAGTTTGTTCCCTCATTTAAAGGTTGAATCAACCCTTGTTTAACATTTGAAAGCAACCATTTTTGTTTTAAATACATTTCCTTTAATATCTTCCTTCCCTTTATTATCAGTATCTATGGTTAGTACTGTGATCTTTATAAGCGGTTCTTTGTGACCATCAAACGGATAGTCCATTGGTGTGAATCAACCCAAGGGCAAAACTTTCTACTGTGCTCGGCAGAGAACCCTTTGGCCCAGATAGCTTACAATCATAATTCACCTAATGGAGGCTGGGATACAAGTTCCACTGTGGCATAACCACCATAAACCTACCGGAGGAGGCAGTCAGAGTTCACCGCAAGTTCTCCTAGGAAGACACCTCTTAAAGAGTACCTGGTACAATATCACAGGATCGTTTGTAGAATAACGCTGAACTGACTATTGATACAATTATTTTCTACTGATGATTTTCCCCTTTAAGAACATGACTTGTTCTGACCTTCCCTTAGCCTAAAAATAGAAAATATTACCAGTGAGCAGTTCACTAATTGCTTATTATTGCACATGAAGAGTACAAGCACATGCATGTCTACATGCTAACACACACACACACACACACACATCCCATTGGCTTTGTTGTAGTTGGCAGACTTTGACCCATAAGCATAGCAAAATGAAAAGTATTCTTTTGAGAACCATCCCCCCTGTTGTTACAGGTTGTCTTATCTTTAAAGTATTTAGTTACATTAGAAGCGGTTGTACGCATTCCTTTGAAGGTTTTGTGTAATTATTACTATCATTTGTAGGCTTAATGGGTGGCTTATCCCCAGCCCTTTTATCCTCTTGCTGGTCAGATGTTTCTTCTTGCTTTAATAATGATATGTTAGTTATTACACCCACTCACTTTTTCCACAACAACATACAAAAAAGGAAATGGCAACATGAAAAAGACACACAAGATACACATTCCTCTTTCAAGGGAGAACTGCTGTTGCTTTAGATAAATTGTCCCATCTAGTGGTGAGCGGAAAAACAGAACTATTTATAACAAGGACAGATATATGCAAGCCTAGTGGACTCTCTGAACTAAACATAAGATAATTAATAAGTTAAAACTATTCTGTTTGTTTTTGTGGCAGATCTCCCTGCTACCTGCCACTAAAGTGGCTTTGCAGGGCTCCTCCGCCAACCAGGACGGGTGGATGTTGGAAACCCGTTTATTGAACAATGATTTGTAGGCAGAGCAGGTGGTATCCTGCTGACATGACAGCGCTCCTCCTGAGTGTGTGTGGTGATGGCTGGTTCAACCTGTGGGCCTTGATTACTGGATGCACCACAGTTATGCAGCCTCACCCAGCCCCAGAGTCTAATCAGTCTGACTCAGGCCAGGTGAGGCTGCTTATACCAGCCTCCAACCACACACACTCCACAGTTTTCCACCCAGAAAATATTTATACCATATTGTTACAAAGGATGCTAAACACTAACCCTTCATGGCCACAGTACCGTTCTGCTATCAAAAACACCAACAAATATCCCGTCG